>SNQJ01S0163569.1:19442-31673 GCA_010110895.2 Picea sitchensis | reverse complement strand
TTTGATTTAGCGGTTAATTTTAACATTTTTATTTATGATGGTACTAGTTGTCAATGCCATGGTTTCAATTAAGTAGTAATTTTAACTCCAAAAATAAAAAAAAGGTGTTACTGGAAGTACCACTTTTCGAGTCGAGGGTCAAATTTCCACAATGGTATAAGTCGTCAAGGCCTTGATTTCAATCAAGTCACAATTTTANTTTTTTTTTCTCTTTTTTAACGTAATAAAAAAAATAAATTAATAAATAAATTTTCAATCTTTTGATTTAGCGGTTAATTTTAACATTTTTATTTATGATGGTACTAGTTGTCAACGCCATGGTTTCAATTAAGTAGTAATTTTAACTCCAAAAATAAAAAAAAGGTGTTACTGGAAGTACCACTTTTCGAGTCGAGGGTCAAATTTCCACAATGGTATAAGTCGTCAAGGCCTTGATTTCAATCAAGTCACAATTTTAACCACCCCCTCAAAAAGGGTGCTACCAATAGCGCTACTTTTTGAAATGGGGGTTGATTTTGGGGTTTTTGATGCAAAAATATGGGTTTTTTGGGTCAAAGTTCTCATTTTGAGGCTACAGTTCTCGTTAAGTTGGTAACTATGTTTTCCCCTCTAGTGGAACTGTTATCACACAATCTGTACATTCCCAAAGCCCAAGGCAAGTGAGGCAAGATTGATGTAACAAGGGGGTGACCTATCACTGCCACCTTAATAAGAAACCCTTTTCTATTTAGGAGTATGTTAATATTACCCCAAGGGAGACGTCCCTAGTGACCTAAAGGGATGATGAACTAAGACAAAGATGCAATAATACCCCCCTCTCACTAGTCACTCAAGTCAAAAGGTTTGTTATGTATTTAAGAGATGAAGCAAAAGTAAAGATGAAGTGTACCTGCCCAGAAAGAGACAACAAAGAAAAAATATGGCAACTTTCAAGTACAAAATGATGTTAGTGCTTCATAAGACCAAGAACCTTTGAAATATAAGCCGGCTGATATAAATTGCAGCGATATGAAAGTTTACAACAACAATAAGTATTTTATAACAACTGCAAGAAATATGCCTTAGAATTTCTTGAAAAGACAATGAAAACGTAGCTTTAACTAGGCAAAATGACAATCAATTGTCACAAGCATTTTCTGCAGTGTCTAGCTAGTATTAAATGTCAGTTTTGCATAACATTTTCTATAGTTAGATGGCTGTAGCAATCTTTTGTAACAACATCAAGTATTAGTGCTCATAATTGCAAGAAAATATCATGGAAACTTAGCATTTATCAAGTAGATTGTTGGGAAATTATCATAATTAATTTATGAGTGAGTTATGTAGGTGTATGCAACAAATTAGTATAGATTAGTATGGTTGTAACAAATTAGTATAGATTAGTATGGTTGTAGCAATGATTTGCAACAAAAACAAGTTAACTAGTGAATTAGTCTAGTTTAGAGTTAGTAGAAGTTAGCAAAAGCTTCAAGGAAGATAGTTTCAATGTTTGTTTGATCAATCATTCACTAAAGCAAGTGGACAAGTGCCTTTTAGGGCTTATGGAGTCAACAATAGCAACAACACAACTTGGAGAAAATAACAATGATACTACTTACCAAAGGAAAAGAGGTGGATGGAAGAGGTGTTCGCACTTCGAGGCCTCAAACATCCAAATCTTAAAGACAAATTCACTAGAGAGTAAGCACTTTTAGGCCCTAGCGAATCTTCCTTCCTTAGACTATTGAAAATATATTATGCAATAAGCAATTAGAATGAAGCTACTAGAGTGCTAGCACTTTAGGGCTCTACTAGTCACTTCTAACAACGTGTATTTGAGAAATTTAAACAAGTAGAAAATATAGAGAGAGAAAGAAGCAACTTATGTTTCTCTTCTAGGGTTTTAAGCAAGCAATTTCATAATCTTTAACATGAAATAAGTAAAATTTACCACAAGCATTTATTACATGAACACATTGCATATTTTCTACTTACTTCACCAAGAATAATCAAGCCAAACCCTAGTTGAAGATCTACCACCATGAAAAATAGCCAAGACACACCATAAAAAACCTCTCCAAGAAGATGCGCACTAGTTATTTCAGCCAATAGCCCTTAAAGAGGGCACAAATTTCAGTCCACACTTGTTGTGTGATGAGTTATGATTACAAAATGAGAGTACTTTATCTCTATTTATACAAAACTTTGACCTTTAATTAATTTTAGGTCAAATAAAAGGCCGACCTGGCCAATTTAAATTAAAATCCAATTTTGACATAAATAAAATTAATTAACATATAAAAACATCTCCAAGGGTGACATCATGCCCTTCTAGGGTGACATTGAGCCCCTAAGGTGGAACATTGGGCTCAATATGCAGAATGTTTGGTCTCCAAAGGCCCTAGATGATGCTCACACGTTCCACCCAATTGACAACTGCCCCGAAAATGCATACCCTAGCTCTGGATGACGTCCAAGTTCATGATGGTGATGCCCTGGGATTTCAAAGGCCAATGTCAATGTGGAAAAGCAATATCCCCCTGGTTCTAGGTCTGATAGGGTGCCTCTAAGGTGACGTCCTTCTTTCTTCCTGGTGCAAATATTTGATGTCTTCTTGCCCCTAGCTGAGGATACAACATCCATATGTGGGCTTTAAGCCCCATGAAGGTCCGAGCTAATCATTCCCTCACATGTACCTATCCACTGAGAAAGGTCTTGCAACAACAACAAGAACGCCCTCTAGGGGTTCATAAGTCACATGGATCATAACATGTAAATCACATCCAATAATCAAATTACCCAAACATGTGCATCAAACCCCTCTTCACCCAAAAAAATGCTCAAAGACATTATGCAATTTAACAAATCAGGTTTGGAGATGGTCTTAGGGTGTTCTATTGGGCTAATCCTTCTTAAGTTTGGGGTGTTTCCCAGGTGAGAGCCAATCCAGGTCATGTAATTGTATGAGGTGGCGTAGGGTAAGTGTTTGGGCATGGGGTGCAATGATAACAAGGAAATGTAAGTCTTACCTGTGGGTGCCTTTGTAGAGGGTGAGCTACACCTTGTCATAGATGTCATTGTTTCCTAGCCCATTTAATGCCTTTTACTCTTAGCTTTATTATCTTTTGATGTTTTGATTTTGTGCTTCAAGGGAAGACTTGAAAGACACTGTCCTGGCTTGGTGACCAGAGCTGACAACACTATCCAAAAACATTTCACAGAGATGAGAAGGCTGGCTCGTGATGATACTCCCTTTCTCTTGGCTAAGCCACCAAGAGCCACTACCTTGGTTTGGTGACCAGATAGGTGGTAGTGTCATACCGCTACATGCCCATGGTCACAATAGACCAACTCGTGATGAGACCTCCTATCCACCAACTAGTACCTTGAGTGTTTATTTATCTTTATGGGTTCCCTTTTCTTACTGAGAATCCTTTTACTGCTTTCTCGAGAATCCCTGGGTGAAGCATATCAAAGGTTTCAATATTGGATTTTAACTCTTGCCAGCTACTTTTACCCTCTGGGCCTTTAGCCCCTTCTTCCCACAAGATAACGTACAACCCTTCCTAGTGTGGCCAATTTCGATGCTCGAACAAAGGTAGGGGGAGATGAGAGGAATAAATATGGAAAGTGGTAAGTATGGAGGGAATGGACGATGACCTTTCACAGTCCCACCCAGTGGAAACCCATCCTAAAGGGAGATCAACTTACTAGGGCACCATGTCACCCTTCTAGGTATGAACAAGTCAAATAACATAATTTCCAAGCAAACATTATGAAATGAAAGAGAATTCAATGAAACATATTCAAGTGTTTCAAGAATCAGAGTGACACATACCATGATACCTAGACTCATTACCTCATGGAGCAAGACTTACTGCTACTTCAAGATCAGGCTAGTGGGATGGATACTACTGTTGTTGATAAATAGGCTGCACTGAAGAAAAGAGGGGCCCTCCAGGGCCATGCTCAAGTCATTCGACTCTCGATACTACATATCTAGGAATTGTGGGCCTCAAGACATGATATCCTCAGTTATCCCTAGGGTATGGGATAACATCTGGCTCCAACTCGGGGACAAGTGCTCACTGTAGAGTGCATGAGAACCTCAACATCTCTGGTATGATCTGTGCCGGCTAGATCTCAACAAAATGTATTAGTAATCCTTAGGGTGGTGATATCACCCGTGTTCATATATGATATAATAAATTAAAGAGCATCTCTAATCTAACATATTATCATGAGCATGCATATATACATAATGGAAGAATACAATATGAAAATGAAACTATAATTATGCTAACATGATATACAAATGGTATATTCAATGGATGCAAATTCCTACCTAATATAACTTACCTGCACTTACCTGTGAATTCAAGTCTTTTCCACATGATGGGGTTTGAGGAGGCGTTCACTAACTGGTAATGGATGTTTTCTTCCTTCTAGCGTAGACAAATAGTAGGCATCGTTAGCTGATTTCATTCTGATTATGAAATGTCCAAGCCAAAATTGTGCATTCCCTTTAACATTGTTAGGCTTTCCTTTCTTTGTGTCCCACATCCATACCATATCTCCCTCTTGATACTCCTTTGCTTCAAATTTGGTTGTTCCATGTATAACCCTAATATATTGTCCTGAGGGAGGAGAGTGGGATTCAACTGTAAGGACTTATTGTTGATTTGGTTTAATCAATATGTCATCATCCCCTTTCTTTAGTAACTTGACAGTTCCAACTTCTTTGTCCTTATATTTATCTAAGATTTGTTGATACTCTTATTTCTTTGGCCATTGTATCTCATCAAAATATTCCTCTAAAGTGAAAGGAAAATATTCTGGAGAAAATATAGGAAGGTTTTCCTTAATTGGCTCATGTGTTTCACTGATTTCAATATCATTGTTAATTTCTTGTACATGGGCCTTGGCCATTGGAATATTTGGAAGGCTTTCAATTGTCCCATTTTTATAGGCACATTGATATAAGTTAGATCCATCTCTAATGTACCACCCAACATTGCAGCAAACTTCCTGGACAAAAGCATTCCCCACACATCAGGGACTTACACCACCAAAATATCCATATGGATCACTCTCTCAGGATATTTACTAAGGCGTACTTCAACATTCTCAACTATCCCATGAGTGGGTATGGCCTTGGACTCAAAACTGCACACATTCCTATAAGGTCATGTAGCCTTTAGGCCTAGTTGCTCCATGACTTTCAAAGACGTCATGTTAGCACCTGCTCCTGAGTCAAGCATACAATTGTTAAGACATTTGTTATTAACTAGTAATTACATAAATAAGGGAGGGTGTCATCATATTGAACCCTAAAATGGTCTACTTGTAACATAATAGGAGAGTCCATTGGTTCATCCGATACAATGAACATTTTTTCGAACCTTTCTTTGATGGATGGAACTTTGATAACTTCCCTCAATGGGATGGTCACATGCATTTTGGCCAATGCACCTTCCAAGTCAAAGTTCAAGTCAATCTTGTCGATTTTAGGAGAATTTTTAGGAAGAAGTATGTTCATAGGTGGAGGTTTTGGTTGTGAAGCTGTAGGTCCAATAGAGAGAGGTTGGTTCATCCGTTTTTATCTAGTATACTCTTGGAATTCTTGTTTTTTCAACTTTTCTCTTGACTCTTGATCAAGGTTATTGATTACCTCCATCCTAGCCTTCCTAGCTGCTTCATTTATGCCTTCTTCACGTTATTCAAGTGTAATATTAAGGAAACATTGTGGCCCCCCAATGGTATGATTGATAATATTCACTTGATCACATTCACCATTGTTTAGAGGGAATTCATGCTCCCGATGTGACTCTCTGCATTGTAAGCACCACAGATTCTCCTCTACCACGTTTGTGGGGGATAAAGTATTAGGGACTTCTTGATCATTCTTAGGCTTGAAACCTTGAGTACCCCTTTGGAATTTCCCCTTATAAGGAGGTCTAGGAGCTTGTTGTTGGGCTCTCTCTAGATTGAAAATCCTATTCATCAAATTAATTCTTGGGTTTTTACCATGCCATCTATAGTCAATTGTAGCTTTGCCAAGCTAGCGCCAACATCTGAAGCAGATTCAACATTGTGGACTACTTTGGGTTTAGCATCCATTTTGACTCTTGAGGTAGAGAAAGGTTCTACTGTGGATGATGATATGTTATCTTCAATTTTCATATCCATCTCATGGGCTTCTTGGACTGTCCTAGGAGCTTTGTCTCTGAGGAGGAAACCTATTTGTATTGTAAAGGATTCGATGTAAAGAAAGAGAAGAAAATTGTTTGAAGGGTGATGGATTCCCGAGATCTGTTGTATTAGCCTTTCAAATTTATCATGAAATTCCCTAACAATTTCATTCTCAGCCTTTGTGATGTTATTGATCCTTATTAGCAACATGCTAGGGTCTTCCTTGATACTCCATATTTTGAGGAACCCTTCCTCTAATTTATCCATAGATGTAATACTAATGTTAGGGAGACCGTTATACCATCTTCTAGCGCCATCATAGAGGGTAGCATAAAACAATTTCATTGCTAAATCTTCAACATCATCACTGATAGGATGAAGCTGAAAGAAGGCCCATAAATTTCTCATATGGTCCTCGACACTGACTACATCATTACCAGTAAACTTAGGAAACCACTTCTCATACCTAGGGGGCATTTGCCAAGGGTATCCTGGAATATTTGTTATGTCTAACTGTTTAAAAAGTTTGGATGACCATTGTTTTTGGTTATTAGCCTAATTTGGATTAAGGGTTTCATGAGTCTGAGCGTTAGACAATGTATTTAAGGGAAGATTGCCTCCAAATAATGATTTTACTATAGGAGAGTCTCGGGGAGGCTTTCTTCTATAAGACTTGGTAGGATTGGTATACCTCCCTGAACTTTGTGGAGTCGCTAGATAATCTTGTTGAAATTATCAAAGGGATGAGGGAATCACCCCCAGAGTCACCAGGTAAGCTTTGTGAAAAGAAGGCTTTGGATAAAGGCTTASAGAAGTCGTTGAGGAATATTGACTCAATGTTCCCTAACAACGGCGCCAAAAATGTTATCGCACAATCTGTACTATCCCAAAGCCCAAGGAAAGTGAGGCAAGATCGACGTAACAAGGGGGTGACCTATCACTGTCACCTTAATAGGAAACCCATTTCTGTTTAGGAGTATATTAAGATTAACCCAAGGGAGACGTTCCTAGTGACCTAAAGGGCCGATGAACTAAGACAAAGATGCAAGAATACCCCCCTCTCATTGGTCACTCAAGTCAAAAGGTTTGTTATGTCTTTAAGAGATAAATCAAAAGTAAATATGAAGTGTACTTGCCCAGAATAAGACAACAAAGCAAAAATATGGCATCTTTCAAGTACAAAATGATGTTAGTGCTTCATAAGACCATGAACCTTTGAAATATAAGCTAGCTGATATAAAATTGCAGCGATATGAAAGTTTACAACAACAATAAGTATTTTATAAAAGATGCAAGAAATATGCCTTAGAATTGCTTGAAAAGACAATGAAAAAGTAGCTTTAACTAGGAAAAATGATAATCAATTGTCACAAGCATTTTTTGCAATGTCTAGCTAGGATTAAATGTCAGTTTTGCAGAAAAGTTGCTGCAGTTAGATGGCTGTAGCAATCTTTTGTAACAACAACAAGTATTAGTTCTTAAAATTGCAAGAAAGTATCATGGAAACTTAACATTTATCAAGTAGATTGTTGGGAAATTATCATAAGCAATTTCTGAGTGAGTTAGATGTGATTTATTTAGGTGTATGCAACAAATTAGTATAGATTAGTATGGATGTAGCAATGATTTGCAACAACAACAAGTTAACTAGTGAATTAGTTTAGTTTAGAGTTAGTAGAAGTTAGCAAAGGCTTCAAGGAAGAGAGTTTGAGTGTTTGTTTGATCAATCATTCACTAAAGCAAGTGGACACATGCCTTTTAAGGCTTATGGAGTCAACAATAGCAACACCGCAACTTGGAGAAAGTAACAATGATAATACTTGCCAAAGGAAAAGAGGTGGATAAAAGAGGTGTTGGCACTTCAAGGCCTCAAACATCCAAATCTTAAAGAGAAATTCACTAGAGAGTAAGCACTTTTAGGCCCTAGCAAATCTTTCTTCCTTAGACTATCGAAAATATATTATGCAATAAGCAATTAGAATGAATCTACCAGAGTGCTAACACTTTAGGGCTCTAGTAGTCACTTCTAACAAGGTGTATTTGAGAAATTTAAACAAGTAGAAAATCTAGAGAGAGAAATAAGCAACTTATGTTTCTCTCATAGGGTTTTAAGCAAGCAATTTCATAATCTTTAACATGAAACAAGTAAAATTTACCACAAGCATTTATTACATGAACAAATTACATATTTTCTACTTACTTCATCAAGAATAATCAAGCCAAACCGTAGTTGAAGATCTTCCACCATGAAAAATAGCCAAGATACACCATAAAAAGCCTATCCAAGAAGATGCACACTAGTTATTTCAGCCAATAGCCCTTAAAGAGGTCACAAATTTCATTCCACACTTGTTATGTGATGAGTTATGATGATAAAATGAGAGTACTTTATCTCTATTTATACAAAACTTTGACCTTTAATTAATTTTAGGTCAAATGAAAGGCCGACTTGGCCAATTTACATTTAATCCAATTTTGACATAAATAAAATTAATTAACATCTAAAAACATCTCCAAGGGTGACGTTGAGCCCCTAAGGTGGAATGTTGGGCTTAGGATGTCGAACGTTTGGCCTCAAAAGGCCCTAGATTATGCCCACATGTGCCACCCAGCTTAGAACTGCCCCCAAAATGTAGACCCTAGATCTAGATGACGTCCATGGTCATGATGGTGACGTCCTGGGCTTTCAAAGGCCAACGTCCATGTGGAAAATCAAGATCCCCCTGGGTCTAGGTCTGCCAGGGTGCCTCCAAGGTGACATCCTTCTTTCTTTCTGGTGAAAATATCTGATGTCTTCTTTCCCTTGGCTGGGGTTACAACATCCATCTGTGGGATTTAATCCCCATGAAGGTACAAGCTAATCATTCCCTCACATGTACCTATCCACCGGGCAAGGTCTTGTAGCAACAACAAGTACGCCTTCCAGGGGTTCATAAGTCACAAGGATCATAACATGTAAATCACATCCAATAATCAAATTACCCAAACATGTGCATCAAACCCCCATTTACCCAGACAAATGCTCAAATACGTTATGCAATTTAACAAATCAGGTTTGGAGAAGGTCTCAGGGTGTCCTATTGGGCTAATCCTCTTTAATTTTGGGGTGTTTCCCATGTGAGAGCCAATCCATGTCATGTAAGTGTATGAGGTGGCATGGGGTAAGTGTTTGGGCATGGGGTGCAATGATAACAAGGAAATTTAAGTCTCACCTGTGGGTGCCTTTGTAGAGGACGAGCTGCACCTTGTCATAGATGCCATTGTTTCCTAGCCCACTTACTGCCTTTTACTCTTAGCTTTATTATCTTTTGATATTTTTATTTTGTGCTTCAAGGGAAGAGTTGAAGGATATTGTCCTAGCTTGGTGACCAGAGGTGACATCGTTATCCACAAACATTTCACAGATATGAGAAGGATGGATCATGATGAGACCCCCTTTCTCTTGGCTATGCCACCAAGAGCCACTACCTTGGTTAGGTGAGTATATAGGTGGTAGTGTCATACCGCTATATGCCCATGATCATAATAGTTCGGCTCGTGATGAGACCTCCTATCCACCAACTAGTACCTTGAGTGTTTATTTATCTTTATGGGTTCCCTTTTCTTACTGAGAATCCTTTTTCTGCTTTCTTAGGAATCCCTGGGCGAAGCATCTCAAATGTTTCAATATTGGATTTTAACTCTTGCCAACTACTTTTACCCTCTGGGCCTTTAGCCCCTTCTTCTCACAAGGCAAGGCACAACCCTTATTAGTGTGGCCAATCTCAATGCCCGAACAAAGGTTGGGGGATATGAGAGGAATAAATATGGAAAGTGGTAAGTATGGAGAGAATGAACGATGACCTTTCACAGTCCCACCCAGTGGAAACCCATCCTAAAGGGAGATCAACTTACTAGGGCACCATGTCACCCTTCGAGGTATGAACATGTCAAATAGAATAATTTCCAAGCAAATGTTATGAAATGAAGGAGAATTCAATACAACATATTCAAGTGCTTCAAGAATCAGAGTGTCATTTACAATGATACTCAGACTCATTACCTCATGGAGCAAGACTTATTTCTACTTCAGGAATAGGCTGGTGGGATGGATACTGCTACTGCTGATAAATAGGCTGCACTGAAGAAAAGAGGGGCCCTCCAGGGCCATGCTCAAGTCATCCGGCTCTCGGTACTCCATGTCTAGGATCTGTGGGCCTTGAGGCATGATCTCCCTAGTCATCTATAGCGTAGGGGATAATATGAACCATAGACCTATAATGCTCTCCACAATCATATTGGACAATTATGTATTATATTCAAATATTAATATTTACATATCTTAAGTTCACTATGGAAATCATACCACATGGTACATATAAGTAGATTTATATCATACACGTTTCATTAATCACTATTTGAGCCTTGGTATTGAGATCCACACTAGGAATCCATACTAATACATTTTAGGGGTCAAAACTAGGGTATAACGTTCCCCTCCTCCTCCAAATAGCACCAACTTCAGAGAAACTCGATATCAAAACAAAAATAGACATGCCTTCTTCATGACATCCTCCATCTCCCATGTAGCCTCATCGATACCAAAGTGCTTCCATTGCACCTTTACTTATCCGATGTTTTTATTCTAGAGTAATGTTACTTTCTTGTTGATGATGCCCAATAACTTTATTTGGAACTCTCCACCTTATTCCTTCTAGATCACAACCCAATCAATCACATGGTTAGGATCATGTAAACATTTCTTAAGTAAATAAAATTGGAAAACATTGCGAGCCTTAGTGTTAACCGACAATGTAAGTATTTATGCAATTGGCCATATCTTATCAAGGAATTCAAATGGTGCACAATATCTAGGCACCGAATTGGCACAACTCTCAAGCTTCAAGGAACTCTTTTCTTGGATTCTCTTAGAGGAAGACATGATCCCCAACATAGAATTTGTTAGAAATATTGTACTAATCTTAATGTCCTAAACCACTTTATGTTTATTTGAGGATATAGTTTTTATCCTTGGTAAACATACACTTAGTTATGTGTACTGTTATTGGTGGTTACCTATCTATGTACTATATATATGTACATTATGTTAATCAAAGTTGATTCGGCTTGGTACCTTTTCCTCCATATTATGAGTTCTTGATCTTCTTGATTATTTTCTTGATCCATATTTTTATCAGAATTCTGTATGCACTTTGTTCTTATCTACATAATTTTATGCCTATCTTGGGTTGCATTCAAGTTCTTCCTAATTCTAACAATTTCATGCTTCATTTCCTTGAGCGTTTCTGGCCTAAGCATAATTCTAGTTACTGGGTTATACCAACACATTAGTGTTCTACATCTTCTACCATATAAAGCCTCAAATGAACTCATTTTTAATGATGCATGGTGCCTATATGCAAACTCCACCAAGTGCAAATAATCTTCCCACTTAGATGGTTTATCCATCACATACATGAAAACCATGTCTTTAATCACTTGATTCACTCTTTTAATTTTCCCATATGTCTGTGAATGATAAGAAATACAAGAATATAGCTTGGTACCAAAGTCTTGACACAGACTCTTAAAAAAAATAAAAATTATAAACTTCGTCTCCCTATCATGTCAACAACAATTGCATTTGGTAGCCCATGAAATCTAAAAATTTCTCTCATGAATATTTTTTCAATGTCAGTATCCTTATGATTAGGTTTAATAAGAATAAAATGTGTTTCCTTGGTTAATTTATCTACTACAACCATTATATAATCATATTTTCTTGATGTCTTTGGCAATCCAATAACAAAATCCATAGTTAATACCTCTCATTTCTATTCCAGAAGTGGTAAAGGTTGCAATAAATTTGTTGGACGTTGATACTCAATCTTAACTCACTAACATTCCATAAATTTAGCAATATATTCTCAACATATTTCTTCATCCCAAGCCAAAAGTATTGTTTTCTTGCTATATCAATTGTTTTCTAGTAGCTTGGATGGCTAGAATAAAACATCTTATGTAAGTCATATGTGATAAAAATTCTCAACTCCAAAGAGTTGGGAATATACATTCTATTTT
>SNQJ01S0163568.1:8924-27550 GCA_010110895.2 Picea sitchensis | reverse complement strand
GACCTAGTCTTAGGATCATCTTATCACATATCATATTGTATTTTGAATTGGATGTATTGTAAACGAAGTTTCCCACTCGAAGTGGACTAAATTCATTGAATATTCATCATTTCTAAGGTGTTGGATTCTAACATTTGGTATCATAACATCAATCCTAGGGTTTTTCTTCTTCAAGTGAGTCATCTTGGCATTTTCGTTATAATTGTTTTTGGTAGGTTTAGATATCTAAATTGGATTTTATTTAGAATACATCTCAAGGTTTTTGTGGTTCAAATTTTATCTTTTGTATCACTACACTTTCATAGATATACCCTCTGGAAGATAGGGTTTGTTTACTAGTCCTATAACTAGTCTCAAACAAGTGTTCTAGGTAAGACAAACATATCTTCTTAAATGAGAATCCAAATTATGTAAGACCAATTTAATTTGAAATAAGATATTCCATAGTATTTCTGGTACAAATTTTAGATTTAGGTATTAGATATTGGACATGTGGCATTATGTACACGTTCTCTCTCCCGGAAAGGCCAAAAATCATCAAGGTTTGGGAAAGTTACCCTAACTTTCACTTGACACATCCAATTTTGGTCAGACCTCTGGATTTGCAGAGAAGACATTTAAGAGTACTATAATACAAAATTCCAGGCTCATAAGGCTCTAAATTTCATAAATACATCATAAATAAGCTCATTCAGAAGGACAAACTCTAGATTACGTTATTGAAAGATACATAACTTACAATTGGCAAAACGTTTTATTGGAAGATCTATTTTTCGATGATTCAAAATTTGTAATAAAGAGGAAAAGAGGAGAATTATTATTTTCTCCCATGGATCCAAAGGATCCTTCAAAATTTACTTCACCATCTGAACCTCCAAAGATCTCAACCATGATTAGAGATGAAATCGAAGAGATTTATCACTAGATGGAAAAAAGGATCACTGAAAAATAGGGAACAAATGGAACCTAAGATGAATGAAATATGAAAACAAATATGGATGAAATGGAAAATAATATGGATAAGAAGATGAATGCAAATAATGTGCACATGGAAAATAAGATGTATGACATGAAAAATAAGATAGATGAAAATAAAGAATAAATACAAAAATCCATGAAGGAATTGAAAAATTCCTTATCTTCCATGATATTTAATGCTTTAGATGAGAGACTCTCTAAAGGAGATATAAAAATGCAAGGAACTAAGGAAAATAAAGGTGGTATTATGGTTGAACAACTAGATAATAATAGACAATTTTCTAGTGGATTTAACTCTAATAGTGTAGTTAATTATGGTGGGGGTCATAAATTCAACTTTCCCAAAATTGAATTAAATAATTTTGATGGAACATAGGTCTTTACATAGGTGAACCAAATAGAGAAATATTTTAAATTGCATAATATTATGGATGATAAGAAAATGATTTACATAGAAACCTTGAACTTTGAGATTAAACCATATCAATGGTATCAATGGGTAGTTAAAAGGAATCCCCCTCTTTATCATTATACTTGAGGTTTATTTACACGAGACTTAGAAGAAAAATATGGGAAAGTGTGGGAATAGGGCTACTTCATTCAATTGACAAGAATCAATCACTTAGGTGATATTGAAGATTATAATTCAAAATTTCAAGTATTGGCCACAAGGGTGGATGACATAAGTGATTAACATTTGTTGGAATCTTACATGGGTGGATTAAAAGAAGACATTAAACATGTTATTTTCTTAAGAGACCCTACAAACATTATAGAATCTATGCAATTTTCTCGTCATATTAAATACAAAAATATGGCTACCCACAAGCCTACCATTGGAGCATACAAAAGAACTAGATATTATTTTGGGGTTCATAATACAAGCGTACCTCAACCAACAAGGTTCACACCTCAAAAAATGGATGAAAGAAGAGAAAAAGAACTATGTTTCAATTGTGATAACAAGTACAGTAAGGTGCATAAATGCAATGAGAAGAAAGTATTCTACATATACTGTGAAAAATAAKAATATCATAATTGGAACTGCCACAAGATCGAAATCTATAAGAGACTACTCCAACAATACATTTTCATAAATTGGATGGCATCGGTACTCCAAAAAYCCTCAATATACAAGTATAGATCAAAAAGAAAAAGGTAACAATATTKATTGATTCTAGTAGTACCCATAATTTCAYCAATTACAAATTAGAAAAAAGATATTAATTTTTTTGTATATCCTGYACCAAAGTTTCAAGTAATGATTGTAGATGGAGGTACCATAAATTGTTCAGTGAAATKCCATAGTATTAATCTCAACATGGGGGAGTATTTTTTGGATAGCCCCATTATTTCCATCCAAATGTGGGGTTCTTATGTTGTATTAGGGATCCAATGGTTACAATCATTGGGAACTATGGTCCTTAATTGTCAATATATTTTCATTATATTTTCATCAAATGGAAAGGAAATTGAGCTTAGAGGTATCCAAGGTAAACCCTCTAAAGTGATAATCTCTAATAGCATGAAAAAATTACTCAAAAAGGGAAAACCAGGGAGTTGTTGTACAATTGTTCTCACTTGATGTTAAAACATCTATATCCTATACTCCATTAGACCTCCAAATAGTTATCAACAATCATTCCAAGGTATTTGGTGAAATTCCTAAGGGTCTTCCACCTACTCGAGATCATGACCATGCTATTCATTTGAAACCAGGAAGTGTACCACCTAACATTAGGCCTTACATGTATCCATATACACAAAAGGTTGAGATTGAGCACACGAAATATGAAATGTTAGAGGTTGTCACCATTCAAATTAGACAAAGTTCTTTCTCTTCACTAGTGGTGATAGTTACAAAAAAGGTTGGTTCATGGAATATGTGTCCAGATTATAGACAACTCAACAAAATGACCATAAAATATAACTTTCCCATTCCAGTCATTAATGAATTATTAGATGAATTGCATGGAGGAAAATTATTTACTAAGTCAAATATTCATTTGAGATATCATCAAATCACAATGAGGCACAAATATATTCCTATAACAACTTTTAGATCACATGAAGTTCATTATGATTTTTTGGCTATGTTATTTGGAATTACTAATGCACTTTCAATATTTCAAAGCTTGATGAATTTTGTTTTCAAGTCCTTCCTTAGAAAATTTGTGTCAGTATTTTTTGATGACATACTAAGCTACAACAAATATTGGGAAGATCATGTACAACCTGTTGACACAGTATTAAAAATATTGGAAGAGAAACAAATTTATGAAAATAATTCCAAGTGTGCCTTTGGGGTTCAAAAAATGGAATATTTGGGCCATATTTTATCTCGAGAATGTGTAAAAGTAAACCCTAACAAAATTAAAGCTATGAGGGAATGATTGATTTCCAAAACCTTGAATAAACTAAGAGGATTCTTAGGGTTAATATGATATTATCGCAAGTTTGTTAAGAATTATGGTCAAATAGTAGCACCTATAACATCGTTATTAAAGAAAGAATAATTTTCTTGGACCAAAGAAGAAACCAAATATTTTGAAAATATTAAGGATGTTATGTGTACTACTCCCGTCCTAGCCACACAGGACTTTACAAAAACATTTATTATGGAGTGTGATGCTTCAATCCATGGAAATGGTGCAATTTTAATGCAATATTGAAGGCCTCTTTCCTTTAAAAGTATCCAACTAAAAGGACAAAACTTATTCAAATCCATTTATGAAAAATAAATTTTGGTCATACTACATGCAGTTCATAAATGTCACCCTTACCTAATAGGAAGACACTTCAAAGTAAAAAAAAATAATGGTAGTTTGAAGTACTTCTTTGAGAAATAATTATCGTTAGAATATAAACAAAAATCGGTTAAAAATATGTTATTTTACGACTTTGAAATATTATACAAAAAAGGAAAACATAATGTTTTGGAAGATTCCATTTCAAGGAGAAAGAATAAACAAAAGGTTCACTATGTGTTATTTCTATTCTGCAATCTGATTGGGTGGAAGAAGCAAGGATATAATGGAAGTAAGATAAAGAGGTATGCAATATCATTGAACAACTACATGAGGACCCCAATTCATTAGATAATTTTGTATGGAAGAACAATTTTCTATGGTATCATGATCACCTATATTTATGTAATAATTCCCAATACAAACATAAGGTTCTTCTGGAATTGCACACTTATCCTATAGGAGGACATTTAGGATTCTTGAAAACATACCACAGTATCAAGAAGTATTTTTTCTAGGAAGGACTTGAAAATGATGTTCAATTTTTTTTTTCTAAATGTTTAGTCTACCAACAAAATAAAGGAGAAACGATCAAGACACCAGGTCTCCTACAACCATTAGCTATACCAAGTCAATGTTGGGAACACATTTCAATGGATTTTATTACAAGTTTACCCAAATTTGAATGAAATAATGTCATCGTGTTAATATTCGATCTGTTAAAATATTATTGTCATTGATGTCAAACACATGGGTAGCCTACATATGTCTAAGATAAATATTGCAAGATGGATATTTTTTAAAGTATTAATTTTGTATTTTTGATGATCAGTTTGGATACCCTATATTTGAAGGAATATTTACCCTACCTACCTAGCTCAAATGGTATAACAAGTTATATGGTTGGAAATATTATTCCAAGACCTTTCCAATGGTATATGTAATTCAATATAACTCCATAGGAATGAGGAGATATGATTTTTTTTTTCTGATAACCCAACCAAGAGATTGAGGTGGGCTTAACTAGTCTTTACAAGTCAACCCTAAAAGTGGGGATAAAATTGCAATAAATACAAGATAGATGTATGAATTTGTGGAGTACCCAATAAAGAGATCAAGTGTGAGGTGCCTAGAAGTGATTTGAGGTGTGTTAAAGGTGATAGGGTGTCTAACGGTGTGAAAGATAAGTCTAAGGTATTTTCTTTGGGTCTTTCTTGTTATGAATATGCATTATTCTGATGTTGCTATGTTGGGATCATTGTGATTATTTTGTATGTGATATTCTGATGTTGTGGTTTTGTCAATATTGTGATGCTTCCATGTGCGCTATTCAAAGGTTGTGATGTTGTTGTTTGCATTATTATGAGTTTATGATGTTGTCATCGAGGGTCATATTCTGGAATGATATTATGAGGCTGGATAGATCATGAAGGCTACATGTGACTAGGGTTTGAATGATTTTATGTGGAATGAAGCATACAACTGAATTTAGAAGTACTCTGCATATGGATATCTTGGATTGGTGACTACACATATCTTGTTGAGTTCGTCCTTAGGTGAGTGGATTGGTGTCTAGAGTAGGTTGGTTCCTACAAATATTGTAATAGTAGGATGGTGCATGTAGGTGCTACTAGGTTGGTTCTCAGTTGAGGATATTAGTGTCTCCATTAGGTTGGTGCCTACATCTTTTTGAGTTGGTGCCCAATTAAGTATATTGGTGTCTCCAATAGATTGGTGCATAAAATATTTGTAACAATAGATTGGTACCTACATGAATTTATAAAGATAAGTTTTATGATTTTCTCTCGATTGCATTTTCATGTTAAACTCTGTGCATTATGATTTGATTTTTTATGTGATTATTTTTTGTGAGTTAATGAATGATTGATGAATGGTTAAATACAAGAAAAATAATCTTATATAGATTCACCCCCCTTTTAGTATAAGCATAAGTTCAACAATTGGTATCAAAGCATGTTCCTTCAGAAACATTCTAACCGATGGAAGGTAGATCTTAGGAGAAAAAATGAATAGTCAATAAGGTTTGTTCACAAACAAGGGTCCATTGTTTGATGGAACCAATTATGCATTCTAGATTATAAGGATGCATACTTATATAATGTCTCTTTGGTTTTATATCTGGTAATCAGTCGTGAATTTTTATATAGCCCCCAGAAATCCACCAACATATGTGGTTGGGAAGAAGCCTAGTTAACATAATGCAAAATCCATGAATGTTATATTGAGTGGTCTATCATAATAAAAAAAATTCAAGATGATGCATTGTAAATAAACAAAAGATATTTTGGACAAACTTAAAAAGATATATGAAGGACATGACAAGGTGAAGAAGGAAAATATGCAAGCTCATAGAAGACATTTCGAGAGTTTGAAAATGAAAGACGAAGAAAATGTCACAGCCTATTTTCTTCGAGTGGATGAAATTGTCAACACCATTAGAGGACTTGGTAAGGAGATTGAATAATTAGTGATTGTGCAAAAGGTGCTCAGGTCTCTCCACTTAATATTTGATGCCTAATTATGTGACATTGAATAAATGAGGGATCTAGAGAAACTTAAAATGGATGAGTTTCATGGGATTCTCATTGCATATGAGAAGAGGAAAAGAGAAGAAAATCCAACATGGAAGGAAGCAACTTTCAAATGACCAAAGAATACCAAATGACATAAATCATGTTATTTTTCTAGCTGTGAATCAGATATAGAAGAAACACAATTTGTGAGAAAGATAAAAAGAGGATCTAGAAAACACAAAGGTAAGCTACACTTCATATGTTTTAATTTTGGTATAATAGGGAATTTTTTTGCTAATGTCCATATGGACAAAAGGGAAGAAAGTGATTATGAGGACAATAATTTCAAAGAAGAAAATAATAATAGAAGAAAATATTATAGACACAAAAGAGGAAAATATACTAAGAAGAACAGTTTTTACTCTAGAGAGGATAGTAGCATTTCTGAAGAAAGTGATGGATATGTTTCTGATATTCACAAAGAAGAATTCCTCTTCACGGCCATGGATAAAAAGTTTAATGATAAATAAAGTGAAGAAAATAATATAGAAAAATAAGAATAATAAAAAGAAGACATTGATGGGGAAGTGAATCTTGAAGAAAAACTCATTAGTTCCTTAGAATAAATAAACATACTTAGGGAAAATAATAGAAATAATAAAGAACAATTTCACAAATATGAAGAGGAATATCATGATCTTTAAGAAACATAGAAGAAATTTTTCATCCTAAATACTCAACTAGAAGAGGAAAAAATGATAGAATAATTAGTGAGAATTCAATTACAAGAAAAGGAAGAAAATAACAAGAAGTTAGAAGATGAAATAGTTTCTTTGAGAAAGGAACTTGAGAAAAAAACTAATCAATTAAATAGAATATTGAATATTGGAAAGAGTATTCTCAGTTTCCAAAGGTCACCATTCATCAAGACAGGTCTTGGCTATGACGAAAAACAAAATACCCCCAAAGGAGATGCAAGCACTAAGGTCACAAAGCCATCAGAAAAGGAAAATGAAGAAAAGCCTAATAGTTATACCAATATTCTCAAAGGCTCCATCAACAATGAAAGAAGTCGTAAGAAAGAAAATGATGACCAAGATAAATCTGATTCTACCCACAATAATGAGTTTAGAAATATTTGTTCCACCAAGAAGACCTTTCACAAACCGGTACCTAAATCTATTTCTTGGCTATTTATTTTGTTGCAATAACTTTTGTCATAAAGCAATAGATTTCAAATCGTATACAAGAAGTGATCATGTGAGAAATATAAACATAAGCTCTTATAAAATGGAAAAGAATGATTATGTGATCAACAAAACTATAATTTCTCATGGGTTTGTTGATATAAACTACAATTCATTTGCTCCCTACTTGACTACAATGTTGAATGTTATATGTGCAATAACTATGGGAACATAGCACACGACTATATAAGTAGCATAATAAATAAGTAAGAAGATGTTCTTGCCAATCATAAAGAAGAATACACAAAGGTGTGGAAAAGGAATAAAGAAGAACATCAGAAGGAACAATGAATACTTCCACTTTATGCTCAAAATGAAGGGAATCAATGGTACATTGAAAACGGATGTTAAAAACACATGACAGGGGACTAGACCAAGTTTCTCACCTTGATGGGAAAACAATGAGGTAGGGTTAATTTTGGAGATAATGACTCTACAAGGATAGTTGGAAAAAGTATTGTTAGTATTAATAATGGAAATACTAAGACACAGAATATCGTATATGTTGAAGGGTTAAAGAAAAATATTATAAGTATGATTCAAATGTGTGATGAAGTCTATAACCTCACATTTCAATATAAAGGGTGTGATAAAATGAAATCAACTTCAGGAAGATTACTAGAAAATACAAATAGAACCTCAAGCGATGTATACATACTCGATGAAGTCAAACAAGAAAAATGTTGTATGGAATATAAGCTAGGATTGATATACATCTCATATCATTAGTAAAGAGAAGCACAATCTTAGGGGAATCATCCATTTTACATTGATGTCAAAGGGGGATAATTTGTAGACAAAGAGAGAAATGCAGACATAAGGAAATTTCCATACAGGGGGAGGATCAAAATTGATTAAGGGTTGTCATCAATGACAAAGGGGGAGATTGTTGGAAATATTGTTGTCATTGATGTCAAATATAGGGTGAGCCTACATATGTCCAAGATAAATATTACAATCCTACATATTTCCAAGATAAATATTGCAATATGGATATTGTTGAAATCATTACTTTTGTATTTTTGATGATCAGTTTGGATACCTTATCTTTAAATGAATTTTTACCCTACATACCTAGATAAAATGGGATCTCAAGTTATATGTTTGGAAATATTATTATGAGACCTTTCCAATCATATATGGAATTCCATATAACTCCCTAGGTATGAGGAGATATCATTTTTTTTGTTCGACAACCTAGGCATAAAATTGAGGTCAGCTCAGCCAACCTTTACAGGTCATCCTTGAAAGTGGGGACAAAATTAATATAAATATAGGAAAAATGTGCATATTTGTAGAGTAAATAAGTAAGATATCAAGCCTGGGGTGAACATAAGTGATATGAGGCATGCTAAAGGTGCTAGAGTGTATTTTTGGGATATAAAGGTGTGAAAGAGAAGTATAAGGGAGTTTCTTGGGGTCTTTCTCATTCTCAAGGTGCGTTATTCTAATGTTCTGATGTTGTTGTATGCACTATTATGATGTTGTGATTTTTCCTTCACTGTGATGTTACCTTGTGCGTTATTATGAGGATCTGATGTTGTCTTCACTGTGATGTTATAATCTGCACTATTTTGAGGTTGTGATGTTACCGTCAATGATTATATTATGAACTGATGCTATGAGGTTGGCCAGGGCATGAAGGCTACATGTGATTAGGGTTTGAATGATTGTTTTTGGAATGAATCATGTGGGTGAAATTAGAAGTACTATGTGTATGAATATATTGGATTGGTGTCTACACATATCTTGTTGAGTTGGTGCTCAAGTGAGGGGATTGGTGTCTCCAACAGGTTGGTTCCTATAAATATTGTAACATTAGGTTGGTGCCTATAGGTGTTGTTGGGTTTGTGCTTAGTTGAGGATATCGGTGTCTCCAATAGGTTTGTTCCTATATCTTGTTGAGTTGGGGTTTAGTTAAGGACATTGGTGTCTCTAGTAGTTTGGTGCCTACATGAACTTATAAAGACAATTTTTATGGTTTTATCCTGATTAGATTTCCATGTTAAACTATTTGCATTGTGATTTGACTTTATATGTGATTATTGTTTCTCAGTTACTGAATTATTGATAAATAGTTAAATAAAAGAAAAAGTATATTATATTTATTCACCCCCCCCTCCATCTCAGTTTAAGCATAAGTTCAACAGGATTGAGTGACATAGTGTGCCCATTTTTTCTCTCTTTCTCATTATTTTAAAGAAATTATATTATCCACAACATTCATGGAAACAATTCAAAAGCTACATGGAGTCCCCAATATTATTGTAAGTGACAAAGATCCAATTTTCACTAGAAATTTTTGTACTAAACTATTTTCCTGTTTGGGTACTCAATTGGCTCACAACTCATCTTACCAAACTCAATCTGATGGCCAAAATGAGATTGTGAATAAATTTATAGAATGTTATCTTTGTTTCTTTGCATTTGATAAATAGACACAATAGTTCAAGTGGTTTCCATTGAAAAAATGGTGGTAGAACACATCCTTCCATAGTTCATCAAAAATGTGTCCATTTTTGGCACTTTATGGATATCATCCTCAATCCATTACATCACCCCCAAAAGGGAATATAAAGTTTCAAGAAATAGAGGACCACATAGGGACCCAACAAGAGGTTCTCAAAATATTTAAGGACAACCTGGTTATGGCACAAAATAGGATGAAACAACAAGCATATCAACATCATAGTGAAGGGGAATTTGAAGTGGAGGATTGGGTGTTTCTAACCCTACAACCATATAAATAGATGTACCTCAAGCAATAATAGAAGAAAACTAAATTATCACCCAAATATTATGGACCCTATCAGGTTTTGCAAAAGATTAGAAGTATGGCTTACAAATTGGAGTTTCCTCCTTCTTCACGTGTACATCCAATATTCCATGTTTCTTTATTAAAGAAGGTAATCGACAAAAATATCCCAATCCAAACTATTTTACCAAATATTAATGAAGAATATAAAATCCTACTAGAATAGGAAAAAATCCTTAAAACAAGGATTAAGTAACTGAGAAATTTAGCAATCACGGAGTACCTCGTTGAATGGAAGAACCTACCGGTGGAATAGGTAACATGGGAAGTTGATTTATTCATGAAGAACCACCTTCATTTAGTCAAGTGTTTAGGAAAACACTTATTTTAAGGGGAGGGGCATGATAATACTTATACAATTCCCCATTTTATGTGTAAAACCCCTTATTAATCCCTAGATATTGAATTATTACATTTATAGTATTATAATGGTATGTCAGCTAGAAACCTTCATGGTACCATTTCATCATAAGTGTACCATTTGTCTCCTATATATATACTAAGGAGGACTAGTCTTAGGATCATCTTATCACATATCATATTGGATTATGAATTGAATATATTGTAAAAATATGTTTCCCCCTCAAAGTGGATTGTATTCATTGACTTATCATTTTTAAAGTGTTGGATCCTAACCTGAGAGAGAGATATAGAGGGTGATATAAAGGGGTAGAAAAGGGGGGGAATAAAAAATATTACCAACTTAATGAGAACTTTGTCAAGTTCTCATTTTTTCAAGGGTCCCATTTTTTACAACGTTTTGAAAAATGGTGCTACCCCTAGCACCCCTTTTAATTTTGAGGTAGTTTTTTTATATTTTAAATCTTCCGATCCATAAAAGATCCACATTTGTTTTCTAAAATGTTTTTTTTTTTAACTATTTTCAAAATTTCCTAAATCAATTTGTTTTTTTGTTTTTTAAATCCTTGTTTTTCCAACTATTTTCATTTTTTTCTAAATAGTTTTATTTTTTATTTTTATCAATGTTGTTTTTTTATGATTTTAAATGATACTAAAAATGTTATATATCATTTACATTTTTGAAATTAAGGTTTTTCATTGAATTATGTCTCATTATTTAATTCAAGGTGCCATAGTTTTTAAATATAGTGTAAAATTGTATTTTTGCACACTTTTTATTTTTTCTTCAATACATAGAAAATAATTGTAGCTAAATAACACTATTTTGAAATATTTAGCAAAAAAATATGCATTTCAAAGAAATTTATAACAAAAAAACTATACATTTTGGAAGCTTTCCACTATAAATAACGTGTCAAATAAAGCATTTTTCTGGACAAAATTGAACAAAAAAATGGAAAACATTAATAAAAATTAACATTTTTTTNAATATGCATTTCAAAGAAATTTATAACAAAAAAACTATACATTTTGGAAGCTTTCCACTATAAATAACGTGTCAAATAAAGCATTTTTCTGGACAAAATTGAACAAAAAAATGGAAAACATTAATAAAAATTAACATTTTTTTTTATATTTTATAGATTTTCTCTAGCATATTAAATCACATAAAATAAAAGTAAAAAGAAAATAACAAAAAATATTCATCATAAAACAACAATAGAGGCATATTTATTCTTATTTTAAAATATGAAAGTCAAAACATTACAATTATAACTCATCAAAAATTTGAAAAATTCAGCATTGTCTTCAAGGGCTTCCTAAACCTAATTGACAAATTTCATATATCCCAAATTCATCATTCTCAATAGACACATCATAATTTTCTTAGACATCACTATGTGCTTCCATTGGCTCATTTATCTCATGTTTCTCTTCCATTGAGTTATTGATATCCACAAGTTCTCCAAAGTGATGTTTTCCAAGCAGACCTCCTAATGGTACTTGAGGTTCCTGAGATATTTTTTCCACCTTTGATTCATTAAAATCTCATTTCCTCAATCCAACTTCTTTCATTTCGTCTAGAATACCTCGAATATCATTAATTCTTTGTTGAATAAAACCACATTGCAGTGCGTCACTTTCAATGGATATGCAATCCATTCATTTGTGTAAGAAACATGCTAATGTTGTACCTAATCACCAAATAACAAATAAATAATTAAAGTTAAAAATGTAAAACAACATAAATTAAAAATAAAAAAGAGTGAAGTACGATTTCATAAATTTTATATCACAAATCTTACTTGAACCTGAGAACAAATCAAAAACCCAATCTCCTTCATTTGAAAACGTATCTATAAGATAATTAATTAGTTCTTGTGGATTTTGATAAATGTTAACGATCTCTCCTTTGAAATCATTTTCCTCATATGTTATCTTTCTAGCCACAACAATGTAAACCAATAAACTACTAGGCTTCTTTCCATCCTTTACATTGTAAAGAATAGAATCATAAGTATCATCTTTTTTCCAGCTTGCAAGATGTATAATTTCAATATCATCTGTAAATGGTTCACTATTGGAGCTATGAATATTATGTTTTTTCCCATAACATAAATAAGTACAAATTCAATTAACTTGTGAATTAATAAAATATATTTCTAATCTTAATTTCTAAACATAAAATTTTAATATCTTACCAAGAAAGTTGTATCCTTGTCTTTTCTTTTCCCTTGAAACTGGATTGTACTAATCCTTTTTGTGTGTATGAATGAAAAACCATAAATATCCAAAATGGTGATGTTGTGACTTCCATAAATCCCATAACCACTTTACTAAAATCTCGGTAAGTATAAGGCTCAGTATCATATTCAATGTTTTGGATATTATAACCATGAGGGTTATCTGCAATAACTAGGGAGTATTCCTTTTTAGGAACAATATTTGCAATTTTTTCACCATCCCCTAATATCACTTTATATTGAACAGTATCGAGCCCATTCCAAATGTAGTGATCAAGGGTGTCATCAAGCTCAACATTTTGAATACATTGCCTTCTTTCTCTTTCAAAGTTATCTTTTTGAATATAACGTTTGAAGGTTTCAGGTACTCTAGTTGTTAGGGACCTAACCTCCCTAACCCCTCACATGGGTAGAATAATATATTTCCATGTAATAAATACTAATATTAATAAGACCTATAAATAAGAAATAATAATTCAAATGTAAGAAGACCTAATAGAATCTTCTATTTCTATAAGGATATTCCTCTAGATTGTTCTTTTGGATAGATAGATTTAGTATAAATAATATTAGAGGGTATGAGAAGTTTTGTCTTGAAGAATTATTGTAATAAATATTTTCTCTACTGGAGGTTGCCCCCTCGAAGAGGCAAGTGAACATTGTTTCCTATCAATAAAGGTATAATTATGGTGTTGTGGTTCCATATAATTTGTTGTCCCGTTGTTATCTCTATGGTATTTCCATATTATGTTGCTATTATAGTGTTATTCTCTGCATTATTTCTCTTTTCTACTAATAAAATAGACCTGATACCTTACAAGTGGTATCGGATAACTTTCCTCGACATAAAATTATGTGTTAATTTTTTTTCAGGGTAGAGACATATTCTGACATCTTAAATCTACAAAGATCTATCATTATGTGCATAAACCTGTGATTGGTGAGTAATACACACATGAAATACAAGTGTTACTTAAGAACACATTTGTTGGCCACCCTTGTAACCCCTGTTGGTACCCCTTCGAGTGGTATTTCATTAGAAATCACCTGTATATGAATTGACCTAGATCTTCTGAATCCCTCTATAGATAAATCGATTGGCCTCCTAGCAGCTATAGTGCCACCGAGAACAAAACTTGGGTAGATACTCTCTAGTAACTGGGTAGTTGGGTAGTACAACTAAGCGAATGGTCTAGCCTCCTTAGTTGGTGCCCTGAGATATTGGGTCGAGTACTACTGTTGGACCCCACACGTATATCATAGAGCTATAGTAAAAAGAAAACCCTTGTCTCTAGAACCGTTGAATACCCTAACCCTTGGGAAGGAAACATAAACATAACATAAAATACCTATTGTCATTCAATTGTGCCTTTTACATTATGGTTGTGAAATTACTACATATTTCTTCCTGTTAAGAATTTGTGAATTTCAACACTTCAGTATTCTTCAGCTCAAAGTATAACTCCGTAGGAGTTAAAATAAAAAATTTGGATCCTCTTGGGACCATTATTTGAGCCCTATCCCCTTGGATTCCTCCATTCTCTCTTATCAAATTCATACCTATCATTTTTCAGCAGAAACAAATTTCTCATGGACCCAACACCCTTATATGGGCCTTACCCCATTGGATTCCCCTCGTCGCCCTGCTCGTCATGATACCCTTCACCCATAACCCATTTTTTTGTGTGGTCCCACACGTCCCTTTTCATTTCCCCTCTTCATCGTGGCCCACACCCGTAGCTAATACTTGAAATCGCACTTCAATTCCTTGTCCTCTACTTTCACATAGACCCAACTGGAAGTGCGGTAGATTAGTGCCAATATTTCCACCATTAATAAAAACATTCATTCCTCCATAGACGTAAAAATGGAAACCATCAAATAGGACCTCACTACCCAACTTGCATCCTTCAATAACATGATTTGCGCTAAGAAAAATATCCCTGTAGATCTTCCCCCCTCTGACCCACATTTGTAATATGAAGGAGAAACTTCCTCTAATTCCCATAATTTTTAGCCCCATCACTTCCAGCATGATCTATGCCTTATTCGTGTGGATGTGAACAAATCTAATGGCTCGTATCCCACTGGTTGGGTAACTCAAATGGAACATGATTTGTCTTTGTATGATATTACATATGAGTTGGCCAAACTCCAGTATGGTGTTATCCATCTAGATCAAGAACATTGGTAATGGTGTCAATGGAGAAAAAATTCCTGCAAAGTGTATGTGGCTTGGACACAATTTGTGGCAGAGCTTTATGAAATCTTTGACACTGACACCAACCATTTAGGTCGTTTGAAAAAGTAGAAACAATATGGAACAATGGAAGATTTTATGGCTACTTTTGAGAGATTGGATTTTCTTACAAAGGGCATGTCTGATGCGTTTTTCCAAGAATGTTTTATCAGTGGCCTCAAGGATGATATTCATGCCCATGTCCTCATAGCTGGGTGGAAGCTACTAAAAGAGCTAAGGAATCATAATAGGTTGTATCTTCTCAAACCAAAAAACCCTCCTTTATTCCTCACTCTAAACCAGTCACTCCCACTCCTCCTTCCACTCCACTAAAGATCCAAAAATTGACCAGGGAAGAAATGGTTGAACACCAAATCAAAGGCCTTTGTTATAATTAATCAAAAATATTTTATTGGGCATAAGTGTAAGGAACAAAATTGTTTTATGGCCATCTACGAGGATGTTTCAGAAGAAGATGTCGAGGCCCCCCCTGTGGTCGAGTCACCTGAACCTACTGACATGACCCCACCCTTGAACCCTCCTAAAGTTGAACTAGTCATTTCCATAAATGCTCTCACTAGATTCTCTGTTCCCCAAACCCTCAAGATAATTGGTTACATTAAGCATTGGAAGGTCATCATCCTTGTTGATAGTGTAAGCACCCATAATTTTATTCATCGCCGCATTGCCCGAGAAACTAATTTCTATATCCGTATAGTCAATAATTTTCAAATAATGATTCCCAATGGAGGGTCCATAAACTGTGCGGGGAATTTTGAAAATGTGTGTCTCCAAATTGGTCGGTACCACATGAAATATCATATGTTTTCTATCGACATGGGTGATTGTGAGATTGTGTTGGGTGTCGAATGGATAAGGAATCTGGGTCCCATTCTCAAGGATTTTAAGGAATTAACCATGCAATTCAATCAGGAGGGACAATAATATAAGTTCCAAGGCATCACCGACAATTCCCCGGAGATCATTAGTTCCCATAGGATGGAAAATATCCTAAAAAAAGGTCATTCTGGAATTATTTCCCAACTCCATGCCATTCATGCCACTGAAACACCCTCTGTGTTGCAGGACCTCCAATCCATCCTCTCCAAAAATCAAGTTGTTTTTTCCACTCCCCGGGAACTTCCTCCTTCCCATGGTGTCCATGATCATTCCATTCCCCTTTTCCCCTTCATCCTTCCTCCCAATGTTTGTCCCTATCATCATCCCTTTTCCCAGAAAAATGAAATTGAGAAAATTTCTCAAGAATTGCTCATCGTAGGTGTTATCTGTCCTAGTAAGATCCCCTACTCTTCTAATATGGTCACAGTCCTTAATAAATAAGGATCTTGGCACATGTCTCATTACTTCTTCTCCCTCAACAAACTCACCATCAATAACAAATTTCCCATTCCTGTCATTGATGACCTCTTGAATAAATTGAGTGGTGCCTATTTCTTTACTAAACTTGATCTTCATTCTGGCTACCACCAGATACGTATGAACTAGTGATCAAAATCTGGACCAGGGGTCAAATTTTAGCTCAAAAATCAATGTTCTCGGAATTGCCTCAAAACGAACAAGAGCATAGCCCTCATCATCACGAACCCAACTCAACTTGTTTCATCTCAAACAGAAGTCAGGAGTGAGAGATATCGCGATCTGTTCGAATCGTCAAACAAGTAAAAAAAAAACAAAGTGTTGACTGTGCAGTCCGTATAGTCCGTACGGATGCTAACGTGGCAGAGATCGTACGATGACATGGAGTCCATATGTTGAGGTGGCAAATCCGTACAACATGTGGTGTGTGCTGAGTTCACAGTTTGAACGAATCAGTTTGTGACACATGGCATCTTATGGTCAAACGGTTTGGTGCCACGTGGCACCATGGTATAGGTTGGTTGGTCAAAATTCTATGGAGTCCATGGTATTTGAACCCCGAACCTCCACCTACATCCAAAGTCTGGGCAAGTCCGAATAACCAATGCGCTACGCCATTGGGTCTTAACAATGTATGTTTTAAATGTTATTTAAATTAAAACATGTTAAGTTTGGGCAGTAAAAATCTATGGAGTCCGTGGGAATGGAACCCCGGACCTCCCACAATAGGAAATGCTTTGGCAAAGGCCATGCAACCAATGCGCCATCATATATTACTTATTATATGTATGATTTAACATATATTTAAATGCGTACAACTTGTAGTTTGGAGTGGGGTCCGGGCTGGGGCTTAGCCCCAACCCCCGGTTTTATACGCGCCCAGGTGACCCTTTTCTATATGGAGGTTTGCACACGGTTTTTTCCAAACGGTTAAGTTTTATGTGCTGCCACATGTCACGCCCAAGTTTAACCTTGGAACGGGTGACTAATTTTGCGTTGGGACGTGGCCATATGGCCCCCATGCGCCCAACACCTCCGACTTTGGGGGCTCTAATTCTGTTAACGGTTTGAAAAATTGGCGCATTTTGTGGAGATGCGTGCGGGTGCTGGGTTTATGCATGGGAAATTCCCAGAAGCCAATTTTCTCATACATAGGTGTGTTTTGGCGAACCAGAGACAACAAGCTTGGAGGAAGAAAATGGCAGGAGGCTTATCTTCTTCATTTTTTGGCCAAATGAGGTGTTGTAAAAGCCCAACTAGGGGTTTTTGGATGTTCTGAATACATTGGCACTATTTTCACAGCCATTTGAAGACTTCTTTTATAGGTTTTTAACCATTGAAGTTTCAGGAAGTTCCAGGGAGCTTGAAGCCCTCACTATTTGAGGTCTTGCTCAGATGAGCCTATGTTTATTTTCTATGAATGAATAATCATTTTTGGCTATTTATTATGCTCTGAACATTTTGGGATAGGTTTCAGATCCATTTGAGGACTTTTATATGTGTTGTTTCCAAAGATAAGCTCAAGGAAGATTAAGGCCACTTGTAAAAGAGGTCATGCCCAAATGAGCCATGATCCGTTTTCAGAGTTTTATTAGTCATTTTTGGGGTTTTTATATATTATGAGCCCAATGGTATAGTCAGTATTTCCATTGGAGTTGAGCAGCATATTGTAAAATAATATTTGAAAAACTAATCCCAAAGAGCCTAGTCCATTGAAGGAGGCTCAAGGATATGTAGCCCAGAGAGGGGTGAACTCCTTTATCATCTTGTTATTGTTGTGAGTTTGATGGGTTATTTGCTGCAAGTGATGTTGCTGTGTATTTGTTTAAAAAACATATTTAACCTGTTAAAAGAACATTTTCTCACACATGAACATTGAAAAGAAGAAGCATGAACTTAACACATAAATCATCTTGCATATTTTAACACATGAAGCAAGGTCCTGTAAAGTTTATTTTAAGGAAGTAGAGCGTGCTTGCATAGAATTACGAGTCAACCTTCTATTTTCAGATCAGATGGTATCAGAGCATAGTTTGTTTTGCTCATGTATTTTCCATTGATAGCTTGAGATTTAGCTGTTGGT
>SNQJ01S0163567.1:2897-21316 GCA_010110895.2 Picea sitchensis | reverse complement strand
CCGAGTATAGTGCAGTTATTGAGTTGCTTCGTGACGCCTTGTCATTGGGTATCTCTCATCTCCGGGTCTATCTCGACACTTAACTGGTTGTGTCATAGCTAAATAGAGTATATCGGGTTCATGATCCAAATTTTCACCGACGATTCCTTAGGGTACGTCTCTTAGAACGAAACTTTGATTATATTACATATTTTCATGTTCCTAGGAGATTAAACCAAATTACAGATACTCTAGCTAATCAAATTTTAGATTGGAGTCTTGCACACATATGAAAGAACATTGACATAAACATGTAAATACATTTTTTCACACATAATCCATAAGACACAAAAGATAAAAACCATATATAACATCATCAAATAAACAGAGTACATAGATGGACGCAAGCGCCTTAAAAATGGGAATAGTAACGAGTCACTGGGCTTATGACCTCAAAAAATATATACAAGTAGGTGCTCGTGGCACATAAAAAGTCTAAGTATGTTCAGGGCCTATGGGCCCTGTTATAATCATCCACAGCACGGGCTAAATACCTAAACAATTGGACCCATGTCCGAGGTGCCCCTACTACATGAGGCTGCATGGATGGCGGCAGGTCCTCTATCTCTGCCATAGAGACTATGCGAGTGAGCGCAGTGAAGTTCTGCTCAAATCGTCTAAGGACCCTCTCGGCCTCTCCGGCTGGGAGGTTCCCTACTACTGCTGCTCCTCCAGTGGTGGAAGTTGTGGCTTCTGGCCGTGGACGATGCTTGTTCTGTGCATAATCGGCAGGTCGCACGGGTCCCACATCTGCATGCAACAAACGTTTATCCGTCAAATACTCTGGCATACAAAAAAATGATATATATAACAAAAATGACATAAAAATTACATATGGAAACAAAAAAACTACAAAGGTGGAGACTTACCCATCTCNCCTGCATATGGGTAGTCCACAATCACAGGGATCTGCCATGAAAGCCACGTGAAGAAATCATCGTCAAAGGACTCAAGGGTCCTTCCACCACCTTGTCACAGAAGTAATACTTCCCATATACACACTGCAGGGAATGAGGCCTGATGTCCTCGTACTACAACCCGAGGACTAAAACTTGGAACTCTCTCAAAAAATAACGAACACGAGATGGTCCCGAACCCGAAGTTCCTTTGTGTCCACTGTTAGCAATCTGTCAATTGCCTCTTCATGCACTTGAGTAGTGTGGTACTCCAATCAAAAATATGTGCATTCATGCACTGGATGGCACAGTTCATCTATGCGTGAGACGCCTAATGCAAGGCTGCTAAGCTGGTAATCCGCCCAATCAATAACAATATAGTCTGCAGCGTTAAGCTAGTAATCTTACTAATAGGTATCTAGGAGCCTAAAAGGTCAGTCCCAGCCTCACAATGCTCAGCTATTAGTTCTAAGATCTTTCTCAGTCCTGCAGGAAACGTCTGGAAGTTGACTGGTTCCCCTCTCCTTGAGAGGCCAGTCAGAAAGTAGATATCCTCGGTGGTGGGCACCACTGATTGCCCCTCTAGCATAAAAGCCTCTGCATCAGGGTGTCAGTATTCAATAAAGGCATTCAGTAGCCTTGGTTGTGCACGCATGAATGGACATAGAAATAATTTTAGTAAATCGCATTGCATTAACACGGCCACGACATTCGGATCTGCTACAACCAACTCACTGATTGCCTCATGCTCCCTTTCCCTCCACTAGACATACATCTTGCCAACACAACAAGATAAAGGAGGGTCAGTACCTGCTTTTAGTTTTTGTTTTCATTACAAAAAGGGGCTACATGCGGGATATAGAGGTGACAGTCGCGTGTACACGTGGGCAGACTTTACTCTACCCGAATGTACACGCGGCCTGTCCAGAGACAGCCCGCGTGTACCTAGGGCCAACCTTTTTAAGGTCGATGCCCACCCAAAAAATAAACTAAACAACAAAATTGAAGTATTGAATAGCTAGATAAGGGAGTTTGTACATACTTGGTCTAAGCAGAAGTTCGTTTCGTCCACTGTAGCTCCCGGAATCACTGTTTTTGGCAAAGGGGGTATTTTGGCTCTAGAGTCAATTTCCAAATCAGCAATGGTGATAATGAGCTACTAGCTTCTATTTATAGACTTTTTGGCCTCTTTTTGTCACTTTTTTGGCCTCCCTTATTAGTTTCTTTATACCAAAAACCATTTAGAGTGATTCAGGAGTTATATGGGAGGGATTTGATCGGGTATTGGGACATTTTTTTTGAGTTTTGAGAAAATATTGATGGTCCATAAAAAATTTCAAAAATCAACTTGAGCATATAGGTTAGGTTACCACCCTGACTTTTTCGCCTCGTTGTCTTTTTCCTCTTCTATAGGATCGATCCCATCAGGTTGTGACACGGAACCATCATATTTTCTTTAGAAGTGTCACAGCTTGGCGGTAGAGCTTACCAGAACATGGATTCCCTAGGTAGGTCCTGGTTGCATTATGGTGTCCATGTCATTTCTAAAAACACTGTAGGCTCGGGAGTCCATATAGTCTTTCCTGAATATGAGTTTGAGCCTCATTTGCATGATTCTTTTTCACTCTTTGTCTCACCCTCAGGACTCCCAAAAATAACGGGTCTCCTTTTAAGCCCTTTTCAGACCCTCTAAAAATGAAAATATTGTTAAGTGATCTTGTGGCCTTTCACGCTCGTTAAACTGAAATTTGAAGTCACGTCTATCAGGCGGTAGTTTACCCCTTTTTCGGTCCGGACGGTCAACTGTTCGAACAAAGGTATACTCTATCGAATTCCCATACTTTAGAAGAGTACTCTCAGGTATAATTTTATTCCTTTTTTGGGCCTGAGGAACTAAATTTACGAAAAAGAAACCCCCATGGAGTCCATAGTTAAGCTCTTTTCAGACTCCCTAAAATTGAAAAGATCACCAAGTGACCGTATTCTTTCACACTCGTTAAATTGGTCCAAAAGAATATTCCTGATGGAGTCCATAGTTAAGATTTTTTCAGACTCCTTAAAAGTGAAAAAATGGTCGAGTGATCTTGTCCTTGTCACACTCGTTAAAATGGTTTTGAATTGATGTCTAATCGGTGCTAGTTTACCCCTTTTACGAACCGACTAGACTATTGTCGAAAAAGGTACCCCAACGGAGTCTCCTTTTATGCTTTTTCAGACTCTCTAAATATGAAAAACCATTGATCTTACCTTCTTTGGGCTCATTGAATTTACATCGAAGGATGTTACCATTGTGTGTTCTATCAACCGCATTTGCATACCTTATCCACGAGCCTTGTGATAGTTTGCTTCTATGTCTTAACACCTTTGGACGCCGGAGGATTTTCCCCGAGTATCATTTTACCAGAACATCAGTCTTGTCCTTGTGCCTTGATCTTGTATGTTTTCAGTACTCGTTCCTCCACTGTAACGTAATATTCCTTTATTCTTTTTCCAAAATTATCGAAAAGAACAAAAAATAAAATATACCCCAAAAAGAGGATGGGAAAAGTATTTTCTTTATTGGCAGCATAATGAGTCACCCTTGGATAAAACACATCTGTCCATTTGTTCATCAGACTATGGGATGTAGTACAACCTTAGGAAGCTTTTCTCTCTATATAGAGTTGTGTCCTCCACTGTTTGGTTATTCTTCCAAACATATGGAGAGTTTGTGTTGCCTCCCGCTTCGTAGACTTATGATTAACATATATGTTTCCTAAGTCTCGTCACTTGTCATGCTATTGTCCAAGGGAAGTTTGTCACTAAGCCTGAGTCGGCCCCTCTGCAATATGTTTCTTGTCCGCATACCCGACCATCCTGAATATCCAATCAAGTCCTTGTTTGAAATCACTGAATCCTTCAGTCCGATCATCAAGATTATCAATTCCATGATCTACGGGTCGTCGAAGACCTCTGGGTAGTGCAGTTGTACACTCATATTACACTCCTACCCGAGTTTTAGAATATTTTTAAGTTGTTTCTTGAGCTCTGAATTCCATCAATCAGGCCAAATCAGCTTCTGGAAGATGGATACTCTATATGTATATCTTTTTGATTTCGAGATGTAGCTTCACTGTGTATTATTCATGGCTACTCTTTATAGTTACTTGACATGGATATACAGTGTATTTGATTGATAGCCATGGTTCTATTTTATCCCGAGCATGGGTATGCCTACCTCGGTGAGACATTTGTTATTTTGCAGACGGCACCTCCTGGTTCCTGATCCTTGGGCTCAATCGTTCGACACATCAGTAAAGATTGGTAATGTATTTCGGCCATCAGATGCTCTTCTAACCTCACACATTAGGGGGCATCTGTTATAACCCTAAATTGCACCACACATGCTTACCTAGCATCAGGCCAACTCATATCCCTTCTTTGCCAAAACTCTGTTGAACAACTCTTTGAAAATCCTCTTGTGTCAAGGCCCATGCGCCATAACCCATTACTGTACACGTGTAGACGTTGGCTGACTCACAACATCCTGTGTGTACCTAACAAAGCACAAAAAAAGGAAAGTTGTTGACGGAACAAAAATCTATGGGTCATTTAACTGAAACTCCCGACCATGCATGGCCGAGGCTTCATCCAAAACCCTAGCTCCTTCTATCCTATAAAATAAGGGGTAGGGGTACCATTTGGAGGAGGAAAAAAATATAGCGAAGAAACTCTACCCATTTACGTAATCCATTGTCCCAACCCTTTAGCCTTTCCTCATGCCAAAGGATATTTAACACAAAGAAGTTGAAGGATAGAAGAAGAGGAGCCCAGGATCAGGTTCAAGGAGCGATGGTCGATCTTAGCTTTTGTAAGTTGATTCACTTTACGTAATAAAAAGAATGTTTTTCCCGTCCCAATTCATGAATTGTCTATATTTTGATTGATTTATGTTTGATTTCTAACCCTTGTGTATAGAAGTAGCATGCATGCATAGTTGTTTTTTCTCTTAAGTGTAGGTCATCTTTGGAAGGAGCAGTGCAAACAAGTAATCGAGCACAACGGAGGATCTACATCGAACGTTGGTAATAAGGTAAGTGGTCCTTTTCCATGCATTTACTGAGAAAGAGGGGTTTAAATCTTGGGATGTAGGTAAAAAAGTAGTTTCTATTCGATCAAATCTGCATGCAACGTCTTACCCTAACTTGCTAGTTTGTAGGGTGTTTTTCCCAACAACAAGTACACAAATTGGTTGATGCAAGTTTTAAGTTTGCATAAGGCTTTCTTCATTTTTATTTCAGGTTCTACATTAATGTATGTGTGTCATAGTTGTGATGAAAAATCCCTCTTTTTCGTTGATTGCTTAATCAACACCATAAAAATACTCCCTTGCAGTACTATATGTGGGGACGTGTGTACAGTTGAATGAATTTTAAAAGGAACAAGGAACAGAAATTGTACTAGGACTAGACATGGGCAACAGTGACATGTGAATGTGGCCAACGCTAAAATTTTTGCAAATTGTTTCTGTATGCACTGAAATTTGACATGGATAGACTATTTGCATGCCTTAATGATATGGGAGGGTTTCTAGACTCGAATTTAACTCACAAACTCACTTGTTTCCATCATCAATTCATAATGTAAACCATAAACCCTATTATTCTTTCAAAGTGCAAAAATTGGTTGATGCAAGTTTTAAGTTTGCATCAGGCTTTCTTCATTTTTCTTTCAGATTCTACATTAATGTATATACAATGTATGTGTGTCATATTTGTGATGAAAAACCCCTATTTTTCATTGATTTCTTAATCAACACCATAAAAACACTCCCTTGCAGTACTATATGTGGGGACATGTGTATTGTCGAACGAATTTTAAAAGGAACAAGGAACGGAAATTGTACTAGGACTAGACATGGGCAACAGTGACCTGTGAGTGGGGCCAACATTGAAATTTTTTCAAATTGTTTATGTATGCATTGAAATTTGACATGGATAGACAATTGGCATGCCTTAACGATACGGAAGGGTTTCTAGACTCAAATATGACTCACACACCCACTTTTTTCAATCATCAATTCATCATGTAAACCATAAACCCTATTTTTCATATGTTCTAGTATATATGTTAATGATTCCTAATTTCATATTTGTATTTGACTCAAGGTATAGATAGCTTCCAAAGTATCAAATTTTAATTTCAAGTTTATAAAACAAATATGAAATGAATCGTAATTAAAACCATCAAGTGTTGTAATTTTTCATTTAAGTGTAGTGTCATGTAATTATATTTTAAAACATAGAAAGAGTAGTCTCTACAGAAGTAGAGCAATATATTGATATTGGATTCTCTTTTAAGTTGATGTTGATCTTTTTAACCTTCAAGAAATATTGATATATATGGTGGTGTGAAAAGAAATAGAATAGGTACTAGAGGAGAAAATCAAGGATAATTTAGTACCCATCACTTATGAAAACATTTTCATCGGCAAGAGAGACAAAGAAGGGAATTCATTGGCAAGAGACAAGGAAAGGATATCGTCAAAAGAGCGACAAATGTAAATAATCTTACAACGAATTAGCTATACTATCAACGAAAAAAGTTTGTTGATAGTATAGCTAATTCATCACAAGAATATTTACATGGGATAAACAAAGGAAATGCATGATGTGGTTCCAAGTATATCTAATTCATCACAAGTATATTCAAATGTACACATGGGATACAATTCGTCACCTTTCTTCATTTTTCTTTCAGGTTCTACATTAATGTATATACAATGTATGTGTTTCATAGTTGTCATGAAAAATCCCTCTTTTTCATTGATTTCTTAATCAACACCATAAAAATATTCCCTTGCAGTACTAGATGCAGGGATGTGTGTACTGTCGAATCGAATAGAAATTGTACTAGGACTAGACATGCACAACAGTGACCTATGAATGGGGCCAACGTTGCAAATTTTTCAAATTGTTTATGTATGCACTGAAATTTGACATGAATAGACTATCTGTGTGCCTTAACGATATGAGAGGGTTTCTCGACTCAAATTTGACTCACACGCCCACTTTTTTCCATCATCAATTCATCATGTAAACCATAAACCCTATTTTACTTTGAAAGTAAACAAATTGGTTGAGGTAATTTTTAAGTTTTCACCAACCTTTCTCCATTTTTATTTTAGGTTCTACATTAATGTATATACAATGTATGTGTGTCATAGTTGTGATGAAAATCCATCTTTTTCATTGATTTCTTAATCAAGACCATAAAAATACTCTTGTATTACTAGATGCGGGGACGTGTGTACTGTCGAACGAATTTTAAAAGGAACAAGGAATTGAAATTGTATTAGGACAAGACATGGGCAACAATGACCTCTGAATGGGGCCAACGTTAAAAAAAATTCAATTTTTTTTTGTATGCACTAAAATTGGACATGAATAGACTATTCGCATGTCTTAATGATATGGGAGGGTTTATGTACTCAAATTTGACTCACACACCCACTTTCCTCCATCACCAATTCATCATGTAAACCATAAACGTTATTTTTCTTCCAAAGTACACAACTTGGTTGACACAAGTTTTAAGTTTGCATTAGGATTTCTTCATTTTTATTTCAGGTTCTACATTAATGTATATACAATGTATGTGTTTCATAGTTGTGATGAAAAATCCCCCTTTTTCATTGATTTCTTAATCAACACCATAAAAATACTCCCTTGGAGTACTAGATGTGGGGACATGTGTACTCTCTAATGAATTTTAAAAGAAACAAGTAACGTAAATTGTACTAGGACTAGACATGGGTAACAGTGACATGTGAATGGGGCCAACATTGAAATTTTTGCAAATTCTTTCTATATGCACTGAAATTTTACATGGATAGATTATTCACATGCCTTAAAGATATGGGAGGGTTTCTGCACTCAAATTTGACTCACACACCCAATTGTTTCCATCATCAATTCATCATGTAAACCATAAACCTTATTTTTCATATGTTCTAGCAGATATGTTAATTTTTCCTAATTTCATATTTGTATTTGACTCAAGGTACAGCTAGCTTGCAAAGTATCAAATTTTAATTTCAAGTTGATAAACCATATATGAAATGAATCCAAACATCATTTAATATCGTCACAAGAGTGACAAATGTAAATAATCTTTCTATGAATTAGTTATACTATCGACGAAAAAAATTCGTCGATAGTATAGTTGATTCGTCGCAAGAATATTTACATGGGATAAACAAAGGAAATTGATGATGTGGTTCCAAGTATAGCTAATTCATCACAAGTATCTTCAAATGTACACATGGGTTAGAATTTGTCACCTTTCTTCTTTTTTTCTTTCAGGTTCTACATTAATGTATATACAGTGTATCTGTGTCATAGTTGTCATGAAAAATCCCCTTTTTTCGTTGATTTCTTAATCAACACCATAAAAATATTCCCTTGTAGTACTAGATGCGAGGACGTGTGTACTATCGAACTGAACACAAATTGTAATAGGAATATACATGGGCAACAATTCCCTATGAATGGTTATGAACCCCCGTCACTGAAGAATTGGGTCATTAAAAATGCAAGTATAAACTATTATTAATCTCTTTTAAAATAAAATTGACAACCATAGGTTAACAATCTCTCTTTCTTGTGGAGAAATACATAGTTGATATAAGATACCTTAATGCAATCAGTGCTACAATAAGTTCTAAATTAATATGCATGAGTTGATATGCTTTTGGCCTCATGAATGAGAAATATACTTAGAATGATCAATAAGTGTCATCATCATCGTAAATGTCATCATTGTTACATTATGGACTAGACATGGGAAATAGTGACCTATGAATGGGGCTTAGAGGTCGTGAATGTGTATTTGAATGGTGTTACATAGTTTGCAAGGAGTGTAGTGCTTATATGGTGCAATGTAGTGTAGTTTATAAGAACAATATCTATGCCAAACCTCAAAATGGATAGTACCATATCTTGTTCATAATAAGCATGTTATTGGTATGTTTCCTTTGTGGTGGCTCAAGCCCTCACACATGATCCATGGCAATGAAATGTAACAATTTGACTATTGAACGATAGTGTTATGTCACATGCAAATTTTGAATTGACTTAGCTTGAAAATGAAATTTGACAAGCCCTTATAGCCCAAGCATCATTTGATTGGTATGATATTGATAGATTTCAATACTCTTATATTTTCAAGGAATGTTTCTTTGGTAGGATATTGGTATGTTTCAATATTATTATCTCTTATATCTTAGCACATGAGGACCGTCGGGGACAATTTGAAAAAAAAAAAAAAATTACAATTTTTAAAAGGTAAAATCCGAGCAAACTGGGAACTAATATGCCTTACCTTCATACATAGAACATACATGTACCTTATAATCCACCTTAATAGTTACATAAAGTTAATGTAAAACAACCTTAAAAATAGAAATTGTACGTGTTCAAACAGGTTTCCACTAACACTCTTATAAACCAAACCCTTATGTAATTGTTAACATATTTCCCCGAACATTTATAACCCTCTTAAGATTATAAACCCTAATATAACCTCCCTATCCGCTATAACCATCTATAATATTAATAACCCATATCCCATTAACAACTAATAGAACCCTTGGTATCTATAAAGACATCTAATCTCTAATCCTTACACCTTCTATTGCATCTAACTAAAATAACACTGGACTCCTATACCCTTTGATCCATAACCCTATAACCCATATCATTCCTAACCCATATGACTCCCAACACAAATAACCACTTCCATAGTACATAATAACCCATAATATAATACATAACCACTACAACTCATAATCTCTAAAAATTTATATAACACCTATAAAAGTTAATCCATAAACATTATTATAACCCTCAACCTGTTGCACGAAATTTCAAGTAGTCAGCGATCCTCGGTGTATCGTGACAAGGGACTAATCGCCTCTCATGGATCCTTGAAATATGGCGGTGGTGAGTTTACCAATCACCTATGGGTTTTGGTGTAACGGCAGCCATACTACTGTAAAATGGTATCAGATCTAGAGGTCACAAGTTCAATACAAACTCGGCTCGCGCTGAGGGGGAGATTGTAGCACGAAATTGCAAGTAGTTAGCGCTCCCCGGTGTATCATGACAAGGGACTAATCGCCTCTCATGGATCCTTAAAATCTAGCAGTGGTGAGTTTACCAATCACCTGCGAGTTTTGGTGTAACGGCAGTCGTACTACTGTAAAATGGTATCAGAGTCGGTGCCTTTGATAAAAGGTAGATCCATAAGCTTGATCATGACTAGTCATGAAGAAAGTTCAAGTAATAGAGTCCCTTTGTTTTATGGAACAAAATTTTCCTTCTGCAAAATAAGGATGAGAACATATTTAATGTCCCTAGGTGTTGATGTTTGGGATGTCATTGAAACTGGATATGTGAAGCCTGTAGTCTTGGCCTCAAAAGATGATAAGGTAGAGTTTAGCTATAATGAAAAAGAAATGAATTCCATCCCCAATGGACTTACAGAAGTCGAGTTTGTTAAAGTCATGCACTGTGATTCAACAAAATTTATGTGGGACAAGCTGATAAGTAGTTATGAAGGTAATGAAAAGGTGAAAGACATAAAACTTCAGACTCACAGACTGAATTTTGAGCAGTTAAAGATGGATGAAGATGAAACTATCAGTAAGTAATTATTACATATAGAAGAACTTGTCAACACTATGAAAGGTCTAGGTGAAATGATAGATGAATCTTTTCTAGTCTAGAAAATATTAATATCTCTTCCTGATAGATTTAACTCAAAGGTCTCTACTATAGAGGAAATAACTGATCTCAAAGCGCTGACACTAGATCAACTTCTTGGAACCCTAACTGCTTATGAAATGAGAATCACCAAATGTAAATCCACTACAAGAGAGGCATCCTTTAAAGCGGATAAAAACACAGAATCTGATGTAGATGATATTGAAGCAAATTTTGTGAGAATACTGACAAAAGGACCAGGCAAATACAAACGTAAAATTGTAGAATTCCTGCAGAAACCCCAATAGATCTAGAATTCTAGTTAAATTGAACACATGCAATTTGTTGATATTCAAGAGATGAGAGAAATTTTTTTCTCCATAAATCATAGAATTATATTAATCAAAAATGAATACACATGAGCAACCATCCTCAAAAAAGAAGAGAGGAGGTGAATATATAGAATTTCCAACATATAAATTCTAGTCAAAAAAAGCTAGAAATAGCTAAAATAGGTGTCATAAGCTAAGGGAGACCACATAGTTCGACCTAGACCACTAAATATACATGTCACACACTCATTAATGTCCACAAGAGTTAATTTATGCGCATTAGCTCGCTTAAGCTCACTTAACTGACAAGAGAAGCAGTTCCAACTCACTTAACTGACCCAAAATAGTAGTTACTAATAATAGTAACGGAAAAAATCATTAATTAAGGAATAAATATCTCACTCAAAGAGGAGGTGCACATTCACAAATAATAGATGATTTTTTCATAGGGGAGTTGGAATAAATCAAGGATAAATCAAGAAAATCAAGAACCGAGAGTTGAGTCTTGATCTAAAATTAGCAATTTCCCCTAAAATCTAGGGATGAGGCGCCCTTCTTCTCTATGTGGCCAAATTAGGTGAAATAAAGTGTAAATGAATTTATTAACCAATATCTAGGAGTATAATATAGGTATAAACTAATGTAAGTTAGGATTATGCTCCAACACCCCCTCTTAAGCCTAATTGTAATGACAAAAAATTTGAGTCCCAGCAACTTGGCCATTTTAGGTACTCATTACATAAAAGGATTCCTCATGAAAAGAGGAAAGAGGGAAAAACTCGTGGGAAAAAATTCCCCCCAAAAAGAGGAAAAAAATGTTGAGTGGCCAAAAGTGACCTACTCAGTTGTCTCCACCACTCCAAACATAGCTCTCAATTCTGAAAATTTCTTTTCAGTGAAGGACTTGGTGAAGATGTCTGCAACCTCAAAGTGTGACTTTGGATCTAAAACAAGTGAAATATATAAATTTATGGGCATCAAGGTTTCGGTGGCATCCAGGGCTTGAGGAGCCCCAAAAAACTGTGATCTAGTCCTTCTTGTATCCGCAGGATCACCGACTAGTTCACCCGCATCTTGCAGGGTTTTCTCTGCCCAAGTTGGAAACTGAGTTGGAGAATCCATGAGATAATTCTCATCCTATGTATCAGACCTAAAAGGTTTCTCTAATGTATTTTCTGAAGTGCTTGAAGAAGTTTCTAACTCCTCCTCATCAGTGACAACAAGTGGTTCCTCGGCAGGGTCTTCTAAAAAATCATGCAGTGATTCTTCTTCAAACTTCACACTTCGAGCTAGAATGAACATTTCAGTGTGAGAGTCCAGCAATCTATATCTCTTGACACCTTTAGTATATCCAAAAAATATCCATTCAACACTTTGATGCTCCAAAACCTTCCTCTTATCTGTCGGAATGTGAGCCCATGCTCGTGAACCAAAAATATGAAAGTGCGACACTTTCGGTTTCTTACCTGTCCAACATTCAAAAGGAGTGGATCCTTTGAGTGATTTGTGAGGAACTCAGTTCTGAATGTATTCTTCACAATTAATAGCTTCATCCCATATCTTGGGAGCTAATGATTTCGAATGTAGCATACAATTTGCCATCTCTTTTAAGGACCGGTTTTTCCTCTCCGCAACACCGTTCTGTTGTTGTGTATATGGAACTGTGTGTTGTAGTTGTATACTGATTGAAGGCTGTGGGAATGAGCCCACAATGTCACTGTGAATAATCCCAAGTGGTGAAGAAGCTCTCTATGCCTTCCCTTTGTCAAACTTTTTCTCTGGATTCTTGCCAAGAATGAATCCTTGACATACATTGCTTATGAATTTAATAGTTGGCAATCCTTCTACCATGTTTTCCTTACTGAGTTGATGCAAGTACTTATAGTTTAGATGGACAAATATTTCATGCCATAACCTGATAATATCATTATATTTTGACATAAATACAGTGCTAATATATTTAGGAACAAAGTGGGAGAAGAAATACAAACGAGAACCGTGATCTGCAATTCCATGTGCAAGCTGTGAGCCTGTGGAAATGTCGGTAATCACTGCAGAGTCTGGAGTGAACTCCACCTTCCTTACAGAGCCAGAATGAGTGATCTGATTTATCGAGAGAATATTTTCAGACAGCAAGGGTACATGAAGCACATTTGTGAATCATCCCCCTTCAAGATCAACAATTCCTTCTCCGCACACCTTTGCGGGTGTGGCATCTCCCAAGTAAATTGGGGATCTGGTGCTTTCTTTGATGGAGGAAAAATCATCTTTTGATGCAGCCATATGGTTTGATGCACCTGAATCAAGGATCCAAGATGATGGAGTAGATGTTATATCCATTAAATAATTACCATCTCATGCTCTCCCTCTCGTTCTGTTATCATCTTTCTTCTTTGCATTTTCGGGCACCGTGAGATTGTGTTACTGCAATTTCTTAGCCATCTCATCGATAGTCTTCCTCATGCAATTTTCTTCAGGATTAAAACCTTTGGAATAGTATCTTCAAAGTGTTATTTACTTCTTCTTCTTATTACCCTTAGTCTCAGAAGAGTTCTTTGAATATTGTGCGAATCTCTCCTTCTTCGATTCAGGAAATTTACCTGTTCTTTTTTCCTTGTCTTTTCCACTGCTCTTTGGAGCATCAGTAGCCGCAAGTGCTTGGTTCTTGGAATTATTGATGGCACCCATTTGGAATAACTTGGATTACTCTTGAGTCAATGCTGCAATGAAATCATTCAATGGAGGAATTTTCCATTTTTCCTGAGTCAATTTATATGCTTGAAAAGATGACACAAATACAGAATATTCAGGGCCTAGTTTCGAGAGAATTGAAAGGATCAATTGTTCTTCCCCTTTCGTGACTCCACATGCATTAATTTAAATGAGGAGGGATTTGAACTTGGTGAATAATTATTTTAGGTTACTGAAATGAATTGGACTTAGGGATATGAGTTCATTCTCCAGTTGATGCACTCTCATTACATCCTGCTTGCCGAATAGTCCTTCCAATGTGGTCTAGACCACATCGGGAGTAGTGGCTCCACTGAAATGAAAGAGGAGATCTCTATAAATTGATAGGCATATCATCCCAACTGCTTCATATAATTTATTGAAATACTTTATCTTCTCCGCTGCAACAGTCGGTTCTTTCTCCGTTCCCATTGTTACCCAGTAAAGCCCTTTGCTTCGGAGGAGCAGAGAGATCTATGTCTTCCATTCGAAGTAATTGAAAGGATTTAGAATGAGTTTTTTGGGATGAGAAAGATGATCCATTTCTGATTTATGTGCCTCCTGATGATCTATACCTGCAAATAAAACCGTGTACAATCCACTAGATTCAATCTAGCTCTGATACCATGTAGAATTCCTACAGAAACCCCAATAGATCTAGATTTCTAGTTAAATTGAACACATGCAATTTGTTGATATTCAAGAGATGAGATTAATTTTTTTCTCCACAAATCAAAGAATTATATTAATCAAAAATTAATATACATGAGAAACCATCCTCAAAAAAGAAGAGAGGAGGTGAATATATAGAATTTCCAACATAGAAATTCTAGTCAAAAAAAGCTAGAAATAACTAAAATAGGTGTCATAAGCTAAGGGAGAGCACATAGTTAGACCTAGAACACTAAAGATACATGTCACACACTCATTAATGTCCACAAGAGTTAATTTATGCGCATTAGCTCACTTAAGCTCACTTAACTGACAAGAGAAGTAGTTCCAACTCACTTAACTGACCCGAAATAGTAGTTACTAATAATAGTAATGGAAAAAATCATTAATTAAGGAATAAATCTCTCACTCAAAGAGGAGGTGTGAATTACCCAATAATAGATGAGTTTTTCATGGGGGAGTTGGAATAAATCAAGGATAAATCAAGAAAATCAAGAACGGGGAGTTGAGTCTTGATCTAAAATTAGCAGTTTTCCCTAAAATCTAGGGATGAGGTGCCCTTCTTCTCTATGTGGCCAAATTAGGTGAAATAAAGTGTGAATGAATGTATTAACCAATATCTATAAGTCTAATCTAGATATAAAATAATGTAAGTTAGGATTATGCTCCAACAAAAATGCCCTTCAAATGTTTCAACTATGGTAAGATAGGTCATTTTGCATATAAGTGTCCTCACAAAAGAAAGGATCAGACATATGATGACGAAGAAAATCATAAACACAAGAAGTTCTATAGAGAGAATAATTTTAAGAAAAAAACCTTTGTGTAAACAATGATGACGATCCTTCACATGATGAAGACAATGAATCTTCTATTGAAAGTAAAATAAATGATGTCGTGCTAATAGCCTTAGAATATATAAACACTGAAGATACAGGAAGTGAGTTCGTTGATTTTGAAGCAGTAGTAGATCTTGAAGGAGAACTTGTAAATTTCATTGAAGAGATTGATAGACTCAAAGAAAAGAAAACAAAACAAAAACAATTATTGCTCAGGTATGAGAAAACATGCAATGAACCATCTAAAGAAATTGATGTGTTGAAATTTAAGTTAGAAGAAGCTAAGATAATTGAGGACATCCTCACACGACATTAAAGGAAAACAAAACAAAAGGTAAAAAATTGGAAGCAGAAGTAGTGTCTGTCATAAAAGATATAGAGAAATTTCAGGCCTTATATCATCAGAATTTGACAAGTATTAAAGCCTCAGAAGGATTAGCCACCATTCTAAATCAGAAAAGGAATCCAAAGTTGAAAACTGGTTTGGGTTATGAAGAGGGATCAAGTAGTGGTCAGCCAAGCAACAAAGAATCCATCAAGTTTGTCAAATATACAACCATTGACAACAAAAAACCTATAGAAACAAAGGAAGATAATCAACCGCCAAGGAGGAGTGGAGAAAAAGGTACCAAAACTGAATCTCTAGAACGAAGAAATAATACACCCTCTACTCAAGGAAATCATCAGCAGGGAAGAAATCAACCTACTCAAAGAAGACATCCATTTTCCAGGTACAAATATTTTTTCTATGGATATTGTTTTTATTGTTCTAATTTTGGCCACAAAGTTGTAAATTGTTCATTAATATTTAGACATGATCAATCAAGACACCCAAGGAATAAATATCTACCACAACAAAGAATGAGACATCCAAGTAACAAACAAACAAAGACTACAAATAATATGATGGTTGGGAAAAGGACGTAGATTAAGAATAATAATTTGTTATGATCCTTTATTCAATGAACTAGAATGTTACATCTGCCATAATTATGGACATAAAGCTCCAGACTGTCGCCTAAATAATTATAAGCCAGTTTCAAATCACAAAGATGAAAATGTCAATGTTTGGAAGAATAAAGAAGATAACAAGTGTGGATTAGTGTTGTCAGTTCAAATACAAAATAACCCCTGGTATATTGATAGTGGATGCTCCAGTCATATGACAGGTGACAAAAGTAAGTTCTTATCACTCAAAAAAAGTAAATCAGGAAATGTGACCTTTGGAAATGATGCTCTAGGAAAGATCATAGGTAAATGTCTAGTAAGCTTAGGTAATGGAAGAGATAAAGCTCAAGATGTGTTATTTGTTGATGGATTAAAGCATAATCTTCTTAGTGTCGGTCAGGTGTGTGACAGTTCATGTGAAGTCACTTTCACTGCATGTTTACAGGAAGAGTGTGTTTACCAGAAGAAGTCCTCTTTTATGAACACAGATCTCATGAGGAAAACCGAAGATGAGACCCTTCAACCAGTCTCATAGGACAAGGGTCGGAGGCCAAAACATTTGAATACTTAGAAAATATTCTAAATCAGAAGAGATCGTAAGCTTAGGAGGAGGAGTGACAGTGGTTGACGGATCGAGCACTGTGAATAATTTGGACCATTGGATCAGAGTCCAGATAGGAGGAATGAGTGCGCAGAGGAGGAGAATAGATCTCAGGTGTTATATCTGAGCATGTGGACCAACCTTTGTTGGATCCAGAGGTAAGTTCATGGGAATTAATTCCTTTAGAGTGCATAGGAGGAGTGGAGATCGCGAAGTCTGAGTTCACGAAATTGATCTCGACTGTTGGATCATGGAGAGATCTGGACCGTTGATCTGGAAAGCATAGATTCAGGGATTGGGTTATGGAAGAAAGGGGAGATTTTATTTCCAAAGTCCCAAAACGTGAAGTCTCTAAGTCCTAATTCAGGAAGAGGAGATCTGGGTCATGGAATGTTGATCTGGCTCGATGAAGTTCAGAGTTTGAGAGTTCGAACATCAGAGGAAGTAGGAGAGATAACTCATGAGTTCATGAAACACAAAGTCACAAAGATCTTGGCCGCAAGTCACAATAAGAGGTCACATCAGTAGAGATTAAGGGAAGGATATAGCATCTCTAGGATCTACCTCAGAGTTTTGGGAGTTGGGAGAATTGAGGTGACTCGCAGCAGAACATCCAAAGTGTGAAGTCCCGTAGCACCCTTTTTTTTTGGCATGTGGTAATAGCCAGTGGTCATGTGGAGAGGAACGTTGTGCCCGGTGCTTGTTTTCCCAGGTAGACTTCGAAAAGACCGCATGTAAATATTAGTGAAGATAAATTGTAACTATAACAGAGAAGAGGAAGGGTCTCACTGGAAGAGAAGCCAAGAATCTCAGGATAACATCCACTGATGACGAACAAACTTAGTATAACTACCATAGAAGACAAAGAGTTTCTAGTATGATCTGGCAGAGGAATTTGTGTGATAAAAATGCAGAACAAAGAAGAGAGGGAGTATTTTTTGTATTTGTTCATGCGAGTAGAAGGAGGTTGTTTGCAAGATCTAAATCACATAGCAGAGGCACGACACATAGCATGCAGAAGCAACATAGAGCATAAAATGAAGAAAGATGAAGAAGTGGATAAGCACATAGAATCTGAAGAAGGCAAAGGGGACTCTAAGCTGTAACATATCAGATCAGAGATAGATCAAGTAAGTAAGTTTTTTTAATATTCAATCAGGGTGGTAGGGCGGTGCTAGGGAGGATTGTAGTCCTCTAAATTCTAGTTGGTGCTAGAAGATATTCTAGGAGTTGGTGCTTCCATCTGGTTGGTGCTAGAGAAATCTGGGAGCTGGTACTTCCATCTAGTTGGTGTTAGAAAAATCTAAGAGTCAGTGCTCTCTACAAGTTGTAGCTTTCTATCAGAGGTTGTAGCCTCATATTTGAGTTGGTGCTAAAATACTATGATGTACATGAAAGTTGGAGCTTGATTGACATCCTAAGAAGAAGAGGTTTTCTCAGTTTATGGGTTTCCTCAAGAAAATCAGTATCTTTGTGTATTATGTGTGATTGATCAAATATTGTATATCTATGCATGTTAATTTATCAGCAACACATTAAATAATAATATAGAAATATTCAGAAAAGAACTTGAAAAGTTTCAAGATTATTTATATATATAACTGATTCACCCCCCCCCC
>SNQJ01S0163566.1:9582-21316 GCA_010110895.2 Picea sitchensis | reverse complement strand
CCCTTAATTGGGGCATATTATATTAGTAATGTTATTTTATTTATGTCGGCTTTAGGCCATTAGTTGTATTTATACCTCCTAGTCTCCTATATATACCAAGGAGACATTTTCATTTGAAATGATCTTGTACTTGAACATTTAAGTGGGGTAAAAGGAGGTTGCCCCTTCGAAGAGTCTTATTATCTGAAATTATCTATTTTTCAAGGCGTTGAGTACTTTTTCTGAGGGTTATCATATTATTTTGTTATGTTCATCTCCTGCTTCGTGGTGGGTTTTTCTTCCTCTGATTTATTTTGGTGCTCTACTTGTTTCTTCGGTTTCTCTGTCTACTAGTTCACCCACCCAACCAATTGGAGTTTTCTTTGGATCTTGGTCATCCCCTCCTACCACATCCTAGTGTGTTTGTGTTGGGGTCCCTTTTCCTTCTTGCATGTGTTCTATTGTGTCACTCCCTTCAGTGTGGTGATGGCCCCATAATTGTTTCTCATTCCTCTGTGTCTAATGGGTCCATTTAAATATTTGTTCTATCTACTAGTGATGGGTCCTATACTAATCACATCTTCTCTAGTTGCATTTACTCCTATATTACTGCAATTATTGAAACACATAATGGTATTAACTGAATCTGAATGACAACATGAAATAACCCACTTAACTACTGACTAGATCCCTAGTACTTTAGTGGTTTAACACATATATCCATCAATTCGAATTTTATGACATAGTGCATACACCAGTTCAGTCTTCCTCTTTCAGTAGTGGTGTAATTGTGCTCAACCTTTGAGAGTTTCAGTAGTGGTGTAATTGTGTTCAGGCTTTGAGAGCATGTGAAGGAAATAATTGAATGACTCAACAACCTACTATGATCAACAAAACACAATTTTTGGATTAAATGATATAGGATTATTGGTTGTATAAAATTTAGTAACTCTGTGTTCCCACTTTAAATGCTCGGCCTATTTTTATTTTCTAGTCCCATTCGTCTCTATACAGGGATCATTTTGGCACTAATAAAAATCTCCAACATCTGTAGAAACATGTTTTTGACCCTCCATGCAACAATAGGTTAACAATTTTATTCACTATTGTGTCGTATGTAGTTAAAACAAACATGCCCGCCACAAGCTCATATTATATTAGCCACTCTTGATTCATTTCCAACCATGGGAAGTCATTTCCATGGTATGGCCTTCCTATGACATTCTAGAAACATGACTGTGATTTTGTAGTTGTTTATTTCTTCTCCAAGATGGTGTTGTTTCTCCCTTGCAACAAGAAAATTATGAAATAACAAATTATTGATATATTTTTAGACATATTTGGGCACCATTTGGTTTGTCACGCACCATAACCTTTGATAGATATGATCATTTTCTCAGCCAATGTTGGAAATCCCTATGGAATCATTTTAAGCGTAAGATACAATATTCCAATATGTTTCACCCACAAACAAATGGCCAAATGGAAGTCATGAATCACACCTTGGTCTATTTATTTGCATGTCTTAATAAAAAAACTAACAGTGGGATAAGACAATTCACGTCATTCAACATTGCTATAATCACATATGAAATCCCCCTATGAATTCCCAACTTTAATATTGAGATCTATTTCTAAGAAGCAACACAATGTACACCAAAAATCAACCTTGTTTGTCCAATAGATCTCCAAGATTCATGTTTAGGGATACAACATACTCTATCACAATTAAGAGCATGTGAAGGAAATCAATAATCGTCATTGAAATAGTTCTATATATAATCATAAAATGACGAATAGTGCATCTAGGAAAAACTTTGGTTAATTCTATTTTTGTAACTCTACAATTTACACAAGAATTGAAGTGAATGGGGCCTGCCGAAGTGTGTCGACTTACAAAAGTAGAATTAACTTTGGAGAAACTAGTTAAATCTAACACTCGTCTTAGCTCTTTGGATTCATATTTTCCATTTTTCTTGATCTCTTCGGTTGTTAACAAGGATTTGGTTTGTTATGCAAAAATAGTTAGTTTTTTCTTTGCGGGGGGGGGATTGAATAGTAATGGTGTGGTTGCAGGGATGCAATAGATTCTTGGTGTTTCAATTTCTATTTTTTTCTTGAAATGAGAAACTAAATTAATATTGGAATGTAGAACATTAAATATGGATCAACGTCAAAGGTTGAGTATGGATGAATACCATGCATGTGATGAGAGAGTAGTCGATGAGAAGGCCATGGAAAAATATCCATGTGCATGTTATGATTGTCTTGGTGGAAAGGTGAAAAAAATAAATGTGATATTTCGACATATGATAAGATTTGGGCATAGTGGGATAGGCCCTTGGGATTGCAATTATTATGAATATATGTGTAATTGTTTCCCCCAGCTTGTAATTAATCATTAATTATGATTACCATGATATGGCATGTGAACAATGTAAATGTATTATTGTTTAGATTTCCAATAACTGACTGTGGGGGTGAATTCTTGAAGTATTGGCCATGATATAACTAGAGGAAAGAGTGAGGAAATTGTAGAGAGGGTTCATTATGTCAAAATGACCCAAAATTCTCTTTGTTGAAATAATAAGCCTCATCCTGATCCAAAGGAAAAATCAGTTAATGAGAAAAGGACTGGTGGTTGAAAAATCAACTACCCCAATGAATGGAAGCATGGAGGGTCTGGATGAGGAGATAGAAAATTGTCAGCCCGAAGTACCACAGGGTGCAGTTTCNATAATCTCCACATTTATGGGCTATGCGTTTTAGTGGAATGTGGTCCTATGGTAGTCATTTAAGAGTGGAAGAAAAAGACAAATTGTGATTGTGTTGTTAGTGTTGAATTTCTTCACGAAACTGAGAAGAAATTTTATTTTGGATTCATCCAAGAAATCATTCAAGTGGATTTTGATGAAAATCGTCCTATATTATAAAAATGTAAGTGGATCTGACCATCCACAGTACAACTTGATGAATATGGATTTGTACGCGCAAATACACAACAATTTTTATCAGAGACAGATGAGGCGTATGTTTCCCCTCTTCAAATTAACCAATAATTTCTAATTGATGATGTAAGAAGCCAAGAATGGTCATATTTCATTCAAACAGAGTCTCGTTCAAAACGAAAATTCATGGAAGTTGTCGATATAATGCCTGATGGGAAATATGTTAATTTACAAGAAACATTCAAAGAAGTGGTTGAAGACGATGATGGAATGTTTGAAGAAGATATTTTGATTACCAACAAAGAGATTGGGAGAGAGAATGTATTGCATGTCACAGATGAGGATGAGAAAGAAAATCAAGAAGATGCATACATGAGTGATCAATATTTTGATCTTGGTGGCAATGCAGATGATTATGATGATGTTTTTTCACCTCAACTTTTTAGCTTGTCACCTAAACTTTGTTATATGTATGGTTTAATTTATTATTGATTGTAATAAAGATATGAGTATAGGTGTGCTTATCCACTCTTTTTTTATTGATAAATTTATGAATATAATCATCATTATTCTGTTGGTACATTGTGTACAAACCTGATATGTTCACTACTAATTTGAAGTGCATTTCACTTATTGTTAAGGGCTAATCATAAACCCATTTGATAATCCTACTGTATGTTTGGATTTTGGAGAAATCAGTCAATTAAATTCTGAGTATTTTCATCGTTTAACCACTATTGATTTGATTATGAAATATGAGTTTGTATTTCATTTATTTACTGTTGATTTATGGTTGATTTACTGTAACAAATATCTTGAGTATAGGTGTGCTTATTCACTCTTGTTTTACTCATAAATTTCTGAATCTAATCATCGTTATTCTATTGGAAGATTGTATACAAATCGTAAGTTGTTCACTGTTGATTTGAAGTGAATTTCACTTACTATTAAGGGATAATCATAAATTCATTTGATCATATTACTACATGTTTTGATTTTGGAGCAATTACCGAATTAAATTTTGAGCATTGCCATTGTTTAACCACTGCTGATTTGAGTACAAAATATGAGTTTGTATTTCACATTATTGTTTATTTGGACTTCGGGAAATGAGGAAAAGGACTTTAAGGCACAAATTACTAGATGATAGTGATCATGATGCTAAAATATTGATAGAATATAAGTGCTTTCATAGATAACATGTGACCGAGAATAATGCATATTTATCATCTCTTGGTTTGACAAACAGGAAAGTTGTAAATCCACTAAGTAGTATATTATTTGTTTAATAGTGTTTAATGAAATTTTATAGGAAAGAGATTTATGTATATAAGACAATATGATATTTTTTTTTGTTTTATAGGCAAGAAAAAAAGTGCAAAGAAAATACAGAGAAAAAAAAAGGAAAGTAAAGATACAGTGCCGCCAACTCATAGAAGCCAACGCATTTGTGATTCAACAAATGCAATTGGTGAAAATAATAGTTGTGATGATGTGCAACATGATATAGCACGTGGTGATGTGCATCCTGATATAGCACATGGTGATGTGTAACTTGATTATCTGTTAGCACAAATTCTAAAAGAGATTGTTGAAAAACATGTTCAGAGCAAAGGAACACTAAGTATGCAGATGATTTATTCAAAATTAAAGGATCTGTTTGAAGTGAAATCTGCGGAGACCGGTATTAATATACCTACTTCCAAACCTGATGTGGCCAAGGAAAATGTAGTTTTGGTTAATTAAAGTCATGAAGGGAGACTGATTGCATCTGGTGTTCCTCAAAGTACACCTGACGTTGCATCTACAACTTTTGCTGGAACTAGTACTGGATCAGCCAGAAATATTGGTAGTGGTTTAGAAGATGTTTCTGCTACTCTCAAAAGACAAATATTGAGTCAATATTTGTACAGATCTATAGAGAGGAATGCAAAAGAAATAAAATTAGAAGACAATAATCCATTCTTGGTTGAAGTATCAAGAGATGGTGAGCCCGTTGGGGAAAATGTTTCAATGTGGGCCTCTGAGTTGGGTGTAAGATGTAGGGCCCATTTGGATATTTGAAAATCAAGTTTTGTAGAGCAAGATCCATGAAGTGTGGAAAATGTTATACAAAAAACAGAAAATTCTTTTGAGACTAGTGGTGGAAAAATATCTAGAAAATATTACAAGCAAAATATGAGACTTTTGATGAAAAAATTTAGATACAATTGCACAAAAAACAATCATCGAGGGAAACGAGAGGTTAGACGCCACTCTATCTCCAAAACAATGGGAGGCATTGAAAGAAAGTATGTGTTCCGAAGAATACTTGACAAAGAGGAACATAGGCAAGAGAGAAAGAGATAATGTGAGGGTTGCATATACATTTGGTCGAGGTGGGTTGCAGGACAAAATGGGTAAATTTGCAGTAAGTGTATGGATTTTTGGTTCAATTTACATTGTGTTATTTATTTCAATTTTTTATTGAATTGACTAAATGTTGAAGTTGACATTGTATTTTAGGTGGAAAATAGTAATAGAGAAGCATGTGCAGAAGATATTGTCAATTATCATATGACAACACTAGATCCTAGTAAATCTAACAGTAGGATGAAGTGGAAATCTAGTTCATCAACAGAGATTTCACATCCATTTGATGTTAGAATCCCAACAAGAGCCTCTCCAAATCATGTCAACTCAAATGAAGGGTACCAACATGCAATGTGTTGCATATACCGTCTCACAGAGACAATTTAACAGTTGGTTTCCTTCGTTAAGACTATATTTTCTCCATGGAATGAGCATAATTCCATGGATTCAGATGAGGTAAGAGGATCTAATGATCTCATTTCTTCTTTTTTGGAAATTATGTATACGAAAATCCTCTTAATATGTAGATTGAAATGTTAAGCGTAGGAGAATCCAACCCAGTTTCTTTATTGTTGGAGTGATCAAGAGTTGAATGTGTCACATCCCTTACTCGAGGACGAGATCTCGTATCCATCTTGAGCTAACCCTTGTGGATTTAAATGGTGTAACCAAGTTGTGAATTTTTCTAGGCTAGGTGACTATTGTCCCAATGTTCTTTTATTAAATAACTCAAAAAAAAATTATTTAACAGTAGAAAATTAATTTTCTAGACATTGCATCAATCACACAATTGTTGGAAAAATGAACAAGGGAAGAAATAAAACACCTACACAGGGATTTCTCATTCAAAGCAGCTTTCCAGTCCTTTGATCAAATATTATAAGGTGACCTTTGCAGCCTGCTTGAACCAACAATTGTACACAATTGAATTCATTATATCTACATAGAATGGCTCTCTCCCTTTCTTGTTCTCCATGTTTTCCACTTTCAATGTGCCTAGGGAAATGTGAGGATTACATGTTTAAATCATATTTTTCATCTGATAGGTTCCCTGCTAATCATAAATTAGGGTTTCTCTGTGGTGATAGAGGATTTTATTCTTTTTCTCTTCCTCAACATCATGTAGTGGAAAATTGTTTGTTATGCACTGCATGTGCTAGGGCCTATGCATCCCCTTGTTGAGATTTTTTTCCTTTTTGTACTAAATGAGTATTTCTAAGGATATTATGGATGTTTAAATCCATATATTATAGTAGTATGTATGGATCATTATTTGATTTGAAAAATTAATGTTTTCTATACATATTGTATATAGGCCATATTGCTACAATTCATAAACCTACCCTTAAGGATATTCTAACAACTATGAACATAGCAAGAATCCATTCACAGATTCACATGGAATTGATTATTCTTCAAAAACATATTAATTCTAAACCCATAAAAAACATAGCTTAGTTTAGGTGGAATCTATGTTGATTGCAACACTGACTTGCAAGGTTATTATAACCTAACTTTTTCACCTCTCGATGCTTCACAAAATCACTCCGGACAAATACAGATTTACAGATGGATATGCAATCCTAAATATGCAATATTGGTATCCAAGAAAAAAGTTTTAGGTCTGAGTGTGCATGTTTATTGTATCTTTCTGAAAACAATGTCAAAAATTGATATGGATATACAAGGTAATCTTCAAGAAACTCTATGGAACTAGGCCTAAGTTTCATTGTCATCTTACTTTTCAAAGTGCCAATAAGTCCCCTAATGATGTTCTATTCATATCACTAAAAATGGTGATCATAAGAAATCTCTTACGAAGCATGCAAATGCTTTCTTGATTCCTAATCCAAGCTTGCTTGGGAATAAAGCAACCTTTTCTGATCATTTTGTCACATGGGTTTACAGACCTAGCTTAATTCTCATCACAAAAATGTTGAGAATTCTTCCTTACTAGTTAAAAGTATAAGATAAACTTGACAACATGTATATTAATATAATAAGGGGGTACTATAGAAATGATCAAAGTGGAATGAATTACCCAAAGAATAAATATTGGGAGCATTATTTAAAGATACTAAAAGAGAACATAGTTTATGATGCAGAAACATATGATTTCAACATTTAGAATTGACCTAAGGGGTCAATAAAATTTACTAAAAGGGGTTGGTTCCCTTAATTTTAAATTTTTATGGTAACAATTGGTCATGATATCTCTAGAAGATATTAGGAACTTAGTTGTTGTAATAGGTGTCTAGTTGTTGTTGTTTTATAGAATGGATTGAGCATTTCTAGGGTTGTTGAGATAAGCTCAGATTCTTTTATTGATTGATCTATTCGAGAATCCATGTGAGGATATATGATTATAATTTTGTAAAAATGAAAGGTTAGAGAGTGTGTGTGAGAGGATTTTGAAGACGAATATGTAAATGAGAGAGAGTTTTGAGACATCCTAAATAAGTATATTTTCTCTGGTGTGAACTTAAGATCAGGTTTATTGTACATGTTTTGAATTCTATTATGTGGATGCATGTCTCATTATTCCTTTGAAAATCATGTCGATAAGGTTGATCAAACATTCCTCTCTCTCAATGAAATGGGATTCCTCTTTCATTGGAATCTTTCAAATGTTATTGCAGGAACTGTGGTTTAATTTGAATATTGTAGGAAGACTCAAGAATCATCAGATCAAAAGATGATCTAGATCCATCGTCGGATTGTAGGGTGTCATGGGAAAATCATAGCCAAATCAAATTCTAATCTTGATCATTGATCACGATAAGATCAACGATCCATATTAATAATTGATCGAGATTGGGAATCAACATTGCAGAACCCAAGCATAAAAATATCACCTGGGCTCAATGCTAACCAAAGATTAAGCCCTTGGGCATAATCCTGAGTTCTATGACTGATACATAAGCTATATGAGGCTTAGTTAAATCTTAGTGCCTTTTGGGACTAGACTAATGTTCTAACCCTAAGTCATATAAGGATCAGGTAAGTGCTAAACTCTGTTCTAAAATCTAGTGAAAAATTATTAAACAAAGAATAGATTTAACAGTTAGAGTTCTAAAGTTGTCTATAGATTGGAGTAGTTGGAGTGCCAAATACCAAGCTTATTGTTGTAAATTCCTGGCACAATATAAGGAGAATTTGAGGAATTTATAGCATGTGCAAAAGAAACTTCTTTAGAAAATTGGGCATCAATTTATCTATGAAGGAAATTGAAAGGGATAATTACAATAACAATAGGTAGTGAGAGAGGGAAGATTGTATAACAATTTAATGTGAATGCAAGTTATAAATATGATTAATATATTGGTGGTCAAAGTAATCTTGTGAAATATTGAGGACAATGGAATACATGGGGATAATATTATTTAAAAAGGAATACATAAGAAAAGGATTGGTCACCCTAAGAGAGAGGTGAAAGATCTAGAAACAAGAGTTTCAGGGGAAAAGGGAGAAGAACAATTCCTAGCAGGTGACACATCTATGTCTAGGTATATCGATCTCTTTATCTCTGTTTCCATAAATTTATATTTACATATTTCCCTTTGTCTATGTTTTAGCATTTTAGTTGTATTCTCCTTATTGGGTGGGTATATAGATATTTGAGAGACAACAATATTGGTTGGAGTCAATATGGTCACAACAAGTAAAAAAACACATGTAGAAAAGGGAAGGTGACGGTTAACAACTTGGAAGAGAAAAGGGAACTAGAAGAGGAGCATGCCTTTCTCCTAGAAGCCTCAAAACAAATGAAGATTAATACCCTAGATTATAAAAACAAGGTAAATGGGATTAATTTTGGGGATAATACTAGTGGTGAATATCATGTGCATACTTCCTCTGTGTGAAGTAGATCCCATCCTTTTCTTGTAAAATTTCCATGTCGAGGTAATAGTGTAGTTTTCCAAGGTCTTACATCTAAAACTACTTTTTCATCTCTTCCTTAGTTCTCTTAATCATCTTCTCATCACTTCCTTTGATGATCAAGTCATCTACATAGAAAACTATAAACACTATTTCACCATTTGAATGTTTGACATACAAAATTGAGGACTTTATGAAACTACTATTAATGAGATAAGAGTTTATCTTATAATACCAAGCTCAAGGTACCTACTTCAATCCATACAATGCCTTCTTAAACCTCCAAACAATTTTTTTTTTCCTTGTAACTCCTGCTTTTGGGGGATTTATCTATGATGTACCTACCATCCCTACATGTTCTTGGCATTGAGATGCAATGATACATTGTATAGTCGACAGAGATGTATACCGCATCAAATGAAACTTTCGATGAGGAGGAAAATTGCTTCATTGGGATGAATGGAACTAACGAAAACTAAAGATAATGAGCATTTATGTATTTAAGTGGTAAAATTTAGTGATTTGGGTATTCAATTGGTAACATTTAGTAGTGAACACATAGATTGAGATATCACTTTGACTATTATTTTCTTGTTATTATATTGTTCGATTAATGGATTGGATATCTTTGGTAAGTCCATTTCTTAAGCTATAAATTGATGGTATAATGTAGCATGTGCCTTGTGATGTTCTAGTTGTGACATTTTTTTATGCACTATTTCCTTTTTCCATCTGGTGAATTTGAGATTCCATATCAGGCTCAGCTCTCTATTACAATAGTTCTCCATCAAAAGTTCTCCTTGTTCCAAAATATCCATAAAGAAGAAGGAATTGATTTGTACAAATTAAGAATGCTACAAGGAATTGTATAGATGTAGTATTATTTCCTAACAAAACATTATTATCCATTGAAAATCTTAGAATTTGAAAATTTCATTATGTCAAACCTTGGTCCCATACTCAGGAATTGAGAGATTTTGCAATTTCAATATTTAAGACCATGATTTAGTTTTAAAGTGTATATACTTGTTAGAGAGGATATTTGATGTAGACCCCCCTCTCTTCTCGGGGTTTCTCGACCTCCCAGACAAGTATCTTCAAATACCTGATTTGAATCAGCTCTTCGGGCCTCTAATATACCCATAATTTAATTCACACATGTCCCTTGTTGTTACCCGCGCAGGTTCGATTCACCCGCACTGTCTATTTCTGGTTCTTCTGGTAACTCTTAAATGGTGAGCGCTAGCTCCTCTACTAGGCCCCTTATTTGATATGACCACGGGATATGACCTTCGGCTATCCCCCTTTGCAACTTCGGGCTTTAGAGGTTTTGAATGCAGCTTACTCCTTTTTCCCCAACTCCAAATAGATGAAATCACCTAGACCAGATCTACGGTTCGCGCTTCCTCTGACAACCAATGGATGTGATATACTTCGGGACTTCAACTTCGGTAGTTCCAAGCATTCCAACGCCCTTTTCCCCTGAAGTGATTCTACCCGAAGCTATGTATTGAACGCCACGTGCTCACCTCAATCCACGGTTGATATTGTCCAGTCAATGCTCCTCTGCTCTTCTTTCTCCTAGAGTATCAAACAACTAAACTGAATATCCACTCTCCAAGTGTCCCCTCGTTCATCAAAAACTCCTGTTGATTTCAACCTTCGGGACTTGTGACCTTCGTGACTTTACTCTCCAAATTCCTTGAAGTGTTCTATCACCGAAGTGATAGATTTGACGCCATGTGTCTATGCAATTGATGGCTAGGATTTAGCTTCTTAACTTTGGAGCTTTGGATGAATTTCAGTCAATGGCTCCACTTCCTCCTTTCCTTTTTCCTCGAAGTCCACGATCTGGTGAAGCATGTCCTTCCCAGATCAACGGTCACAATGGACTTCGCTAATTCAGGCTTTGAGAGTTTTTCACACTCCACCTTCATTTTTCTCTCAAGTACCCTTCTTCTAAAACACACAGATCTCTGCCACGTGTCCTTCTGGATCCAAAGGTCTAGATCTCTTCATCCTTCACGACTTCACGAAATTTTTTCTTTTCTCTACGCAAATCTTCCTTAGCTCTACCTCTCGAACTCTCTGATCCGCTGCCACGTATCCTTCCTGATACCGACGGCTAGGATTTACTTCCCTTCTTCGGGACTTTGGTGAACCTGCTCCTTAAACACCTTCAAAACTTNCCTTCGAAACTTCGTGTATTCGAAGTTTTGAAGGACTCTAAGGCCATCCTCCATGCAACTCTCCCAGATCTGATGTTTTGGAAATATCACAATTCCTCCAAATGGATCTTGCTCATTGATTGAGAAATTTTCAGTTGGTTCCTCCCTATTGAAGAATTTTCGCCCGCTACCTCTTCTGATCTTTTTCTTCCCTAAAATTTGAATTCCTCATAATTCTTCTTCGACACTTAGTTGAATATTAACCCTGTGCACACCTTGCAGTAGGTTTCTTTCACATAACCTCTTTTTGGGCGACTGTGCACTCCTTGCAACAGTTCCTTACACAACTCAATTGTTCCTCCTTAACTATATAACTTTGAGTGTGTTTTTGCCTACGTACACCTTGCG
>SNQJ01S0163565.1:0-21316 GCA_010110895.2 Picea sitchensis | reverse complement strand
GTCAAGTGGGCAAGTGTAAGATCCAAGCATTTGTTAGAAACAAAAGGAATCAAATGCACATATTCAAGGGTTTTGATGATCAAAGTGACACATACCATGATACCCGGACTAATTACCTCATGGAGCAAGAACCATCTCTGACATAGGACCAAGCCGATGGTGATGGATGTTGCTGCTGCTGACAAGATAAAGATGCTGGGAGAAAGAAAAGGTGGGCCGTCCAGGGCCATGCTAAAGTCAATCCTGCTCTCGGTACTCCATGTCAGGACCTGTGGGCCTCGAGACATGATCTCCTAGTTATCCCTAAAAGTGGGGGATAACAAGACACATCATAACAAAGTGGTTCATGTGTGCAATTCCCTCACATCTCCTAGGGCGTTCTAATTGGGAGGCTTGAAACTCATCACATCAAGAAATAACTATTGAAATATCTATACAATGTGAACAAGGAGCAAGTATGCTAGGCACCCTCAATAAGAATGATGTCCAAAAGTGAAAACCATAGGAAATTTGGCATCCAAAGTGCTAAGGCGCTCCATCTTAATGAAGATTAATCATAATTAAAGTTTAAACCATGTTGAAGCACTCTTAATTTAACCATCATACCAAGTAGCAAACTATTAACACTTGAAACTTCGGTAGACCCTAAGTTGATGGGTTCCCACTCCATGAAATGTACTAAGTGTTAAATAATTGCTAAGCCAAAACACTCCAAACATGCCAACACTACCAAATAATGGGGGCACATCACATCATCAAGGGTTTTAACCATTAGGAAAATGTTAACTCATCAATTAGACCACCATGAGCACACTAGAACATCTCATCCCATGCTAACGAGCAGCCATCATAGCATTGATTCCACAACAAGATAGCATCATCTCTAAGCTAAAACACAAATGCACCACCTGCCCATCAAAACATCTAGCAATGTGATCTTTCAATCTTGATCCTTATGACAACAATCACAAGTGTTGTGATGAAAATCACAAGTGCAAGCCTCATGCAACATGAAGCAATTTTTTGTCTTAAGAATTATAGTCAAAGCTTGATTGCATAGATTAAAAAGTTAAAAACTGAAAAAAAGTCACAACAAGAAATGTTGAAGCAACTTACAAGCAACAAAATCAATGGTCAATAAAGGAACAATCATTGACCCTATTGAAATGCAGAAGTCATCAGATGTAAAAATCCAAACCTTAGACAAAGGAACCAATACATATCCGATCGACATAAAAAATGAAAAAGATGCTTATATTAAGATCTTATCAACCGATAATTCACCAAAAGTATAAGAAGACAAGGATTCCAAAAATAAGACACAAAATACAAGGATGCTTTATCGTCATCCTAATTCTAGAAGTCATCGTATTATTGAATGAACGAACCAAAGCCAAAATCAATATGTGAAGCTAAGTGAAGATCCTACCATATTGAAGAGAAGTTCAAGTGTGGAATCTTATCATTTTCCAAATCATAGAAGTCATTGCCACACAATTTTGTAGAAAATTGAATTAGGGTGGTTTTTTCCATCCACAGTAAGACAATCCTGCTCAATGCCTTGTAACTTGTATCATCTTGTATCATCAACTATCACAACTACAATGACAATGTAGTGAACTTTACAAATTATTATATATATATATATTATTAATAATAATAATTAGTGAAGTAACACATCCTAACTAAAAGGCATAACCTAATCAAGGGACATGACCTGTTATCCCCTAGCCTAGGGATAACTAAGGAGATCGTGTCTCGAGGCCCACAGGTTCCAGACATGGAGTGCCGAGAGCCAAACGAATTAAGCATGGCCCCGGAGGGCCCCTCTTTTCTTCGAGTATAGTCCACATATCGCTAGTAGCAGCGTCCATCACACCAGCTTGGTCCTGAAGTAGCAGTGGGTCTCGCTCCATGAGGTAATGGGTTCAGGTATCATGGTATGAATCACTCTGATTTTTGAAGCACTTGAACATGTTGTATTGAATCCTTCTCCATTTCATGACGTTTGCTTGGAAATTATGCTCTTTGCCTTGCTTAAACCTGGGAGGGTGACACAATGCCCTAGTAAGTTGATTTCCCTTTAGAATGGTTGCTACTGGGTGGATCTTTGAAGAGTCATTGTCTGTTCCCTCCATACTTACCACTTTCCATCTTTATTCCTTCCATCTCCCCTTTCCTTTTGGGCATTGGGATTGGATACACTAGGAAGGGTTGTAACTTACCTCGTGGGAAGAAGGGGCTAAAGGCCTAGAGGGTAAAAGTAGCTAGCAAGAGTTAAAAGCCAATTTTGAAACCTTCGAGATGCTTCACCCAACGATCCCCGAGATAGCAGTGAAAAGATTCTCAGTAAGAAAAGGGGACCCACAAGATAACATGAACACTCAAGGTACTAGTTTTTGAATGGGAGGTCTCATCACGAGCCGACCTATTATGACCATGGACATGTAGTGGTATGACATTACCACCTATCTATTCACCAAACCATGGTAGTGGCTCTTGGTGGCATAGCCAAGAGAAAGGGGGTCTCATTACGAGCCAACCTTCTCATTTTCGTGAAATGTTTTGTGGATAACACTATCACCTCTGGTCATCAAGCTGGACAGTGGCCCTCAACTATTCCCTTAAAGCACAAGAGCAAAAGATCAAAAGAAAGAAAGCTAAGAATAAATGGAAATAAATGGGCCAGGAAACAATTGCATCCATGACAAGGTGCAACTCACCCTCCACAAAGGCACCCACAGGTAAGACTCTACATTTCCCTGTTATCACATTCACCCATGCCCAAATATTTACCCTATGCCACCTCATACACTTGCATGACTTGGACCAGACTCCACCTGGGAAACACCCCAAACTTAAGGGGGATTAGCTCAATTAGACACCCTGAGACCCTCTCCAAACCTAGCTTGGCAAATTGTATAATGTCTTTGAGCATTTGTTTGGGGTTAAGGGGGGTTTGATGCACATGTTCGGGTAAATTAATTATTGGATGTGATTTACATGCTATGATCCTTGTGACTTATGAACCCCTGGAGGGCGTACTTGTTGTCCCTGCAGGACCTTGCCCAATGGACAGGTGTACATGAGGGAATGATTAGCTCGGACCTTCATGAGGGCTCAAAGCCCACATATGGACGCTGAAACCCCAGCCAGGGGGTAAGAAGAGACTAAAGGCTTGCACCTGAAGAAGGAAGGGCGTTTCCTTTGGAGGTGTTATCCACCAAGTTGCACTAGGATGGAATTCCAACGAGCTACCAAAGATTGAACAACTTGTTCAGAATTCTGTGTTCAGAAATTCAGCAGGTCTATGAGACCACTTTTTTTTCGCATTTCCATCCCTCCGGGGCATTGTAATAAACGACTTGAGCATGAAAGTTGTAAAAGACTATTGGCCACCTAAGACATGAGCACGAGTACGTACTCTAGAGTGTTTTTTCACTTGTTAATTATTTCTTTCCTATCATGGGATTAATAATTTCTAAGTTTTTTTCACTCAAATCTCCTCCAAAGCTTGAGTATGTGCTGGTGGTTAGGCCTTGGCTCTTGTTGATTGCAGCTTCATGAGACATCCTCCAGATCGTTCTCCTCTGGACTGAGTTGAGACATCTGTGTGAGAGAGCCCATGTGTTGGGTGTGCCCATGTGATGGGTATGCGTCAGACTCTGGATTGAGTTGTGATGACGTGTGGTCTCTTGTCTACTTCTCTGGACTGAGTTGAGATGACTTGAGATGGTCTCCTGCGTTGTACTCCTCTGGACTGAGTTGAGTCAGTTTGAGATGGTCTCCTGCCTTGTACTCCTATGGACTTAGTTGAGTTGGCTTGAGATGGTTCTCCAGATGGTACTCCTGTGGACTCAATTGAGTTAATCTGTTGAGTGTGACGTCCCTGTGGGTGAGCACAGGTGGATGTGTCCCTAGTGGCTGAGCACTAGAGGATGTGTGGATCCCTTGCTATATTGTCTGAGAGTAAGATTTGTTGTAACCCTAATTATATTGTGAAGGGTACAAGTCAGCCCCACCATGTGAAAGATAATTAATATTGTGTAAAGATGAATTATATTTTTGAGTTATAGAAGTTGTCCCTATTGTGCCAATAGACACACCTTTTGCTATGTCTAGGTTTTGTATAAATAATAGTGGATCCCCATTGTGGATCTCACTCACTCACTTGTCATCTCATAATTTCAGCAACACTTGTACGGCTGAAGTGCACATCTCTTGGGCGCAAGTTTCTAGGTTTTGTAAGCACCCTATTGTGTGCTAAGGTCTATGGTGTGGGGGATCTTCTCTTGAGAATATAACAAAGGATTGCTGGGCTTTTCCCTTGGTTGAGAAGGGTTTTCCCAGGATAAACTCTTGTGTTCGTGTGCATGGTTATTCTTCTTGTGATGTTGGTTACTGCAACACTTGTGTATGGTATTGCTGCATTGTTTATGGTTCAAGTACATGCTAAATTGAAATAAGCTACATGTGCATGAGCTAAGCATTAAAATTCAACATTGGCATGGCATAACCAATGTATAGTATTTAAATGTATATGAATTCATGTTAAGTCATGTCTATTGAGTCATATGGAAATTGCGCTAAGTCCCCCCTAGTTTTTTTGTTAAAGTTTTAGTCAATAAAAAATTTCCCGTAAAACGAACAATTTTTAATGTAAAAGTCAATAAAGTCATAAAAGTGGCATCAATTGTTGTTAGATGGCATGTTTGTGCTCGTTTTCTAAGCCATAGCACCTCCTAAACCCTTATCCCCCCATTGTTGAGGCAAAAAAGTGATTTTAATCACTCAAAATTGAATTTTTCTCTCAAAAAGATAAAAAGGACAATTTAATTAAAGTGCTAAAATTTAACAAAGGTGCTAAAATTTAGCAAACATGTCGGGGACATGTTTCTTCATGTCTGGAGTCCTTGGTCTAGTTGGCGAAGCAATCTCCTAGTGAGGGCGCCTTAGTTGAGTGACATGGCAAGTGGGAGGAGATCCCGATGAGGCTAGGCGCACCTCCACTAGTTGGCGCATTCACATGAGAGGGGCACTAATCCCAAAGAGAGACTCACCCTCTCTTCCCCTTCCACTACCACTCTACTCCTCTCCCACTCCACCTCACCTCACTTCACTCCACAACCCTCACCTACCACTCTACTCCCTCTCCACTCATTCCCCACTTCACTCTCATGTTTCCCCAATTATCTAGTGCGCCACTCCTCTTCTCCCATGCACCCTCACTTAGGTAACTTCACCCGGAAAACTATAAAGTAAGCTCCACCCTCCTCCTTTGAGTTAGTTGGAGCTTGGGAGACTTGTTGTTATTGTAATATTCTTTCATTATTGAATTCAAGAGACTTTGGAGGTCAAGCTATTGGTGTGTGGTGCTCATGTGTGGATGAATGTTGGTACATGATTGAGGTGATGTTGCTCTAATATTCTCGCATTTATTTGTTGTGCAAATTGGCTAATGGTAAGGATATTATTATCCAATTGGAGTGGATGTTTTAACTAGTTTGTTTAATCAATTCATCTTGTTTGCTTATATCTGATGCTTATATTGCATGTTTGTTTTTGTTTAAACTAACATGTGGATGAAGTCTCTTTTGTAGGAAACACCAATCTTTTGTTGGTATTTGCGAGTTGTTTGGAGCATGCAAGATTCCATTTTTGGAGAAGCAAGAGAGCTAGATTGTATCTAGTGTTTTTCCAAGTAGTTCGAAAGAAGACATTCCTCCCTCTTCCTCACACCAAAGGGACCCCATAGCCCAAGGATTCACAAGCTCAAGCAAAGGCTCCGAAAATCAGAAATTTCTTCTTTCCTTTCTCTTTTCACTTGCATTATTAGCTAGATTCGAATTTAAAGACAATTTTTTTTAGCATCTAGCGTTGCATGCGCAAGTATTATATCTAGTTTCATTTTTCTTTCAATCAAAAGATTAGATCTAGTTTTATTCTTGCAATTTTCTGAAATTTATTTCCTAATCTCAAGATAGAAAGTTGCTTATGTTTTGCATTTTATATCTAGCCAATTAGAAGTTTTATGTTGCTTTTTTAGGACAGCCAACTAAAAAATATCTAAGAGGGCTTAGTTTAGCCTCATCTAAAGCCTCTAAAAACCCCCAAAATTTACCTTTTTTGCATGAAAACATATTAAGAAAATTTGGTCAAATTTGTTCATCTTATTTTTACCTTTCTATAGTGTTTTCTATCATAATCTAATCATTTTCCTTTGTTGGTTTTTAGCAGGTCCATCACAAAACAAGGGGGAACTTTGACGAATTTGAAGCAAAACTGAAGATTTTCTACCCCAAGTTGGAACCTTTGAAGACCAAGACTTTAGAAAGTCTTCTTTGTAATTGTTGTTAATAATTTGATCCATTCTATAAGGATCCAAAGCTCATAAAAAGGAAAAAAGAGAATTCATTTTCTCGAAGTGTAATAGACATTAATAAAAGCGGACCTCTAGTGCCCAGTTTCGTCATCCCCTTTAGGGGGATCGGTGGTGGTTGTGTGCTTTATTTTCCTTGTGAGTTTCTTGCTTTATTTGCTTTCAAAACACACAGTCTAAGGAAATTAACCATCCAAGCAATCACTACTTTCTTCAATAAAGCAAAGTAATTCTTATGCTAGTTTAGTTTTCATTTCCGCTTTTAGTAATTAGAAAACATTTCAAGTTTTCCACATTTTCCTTTCAGTTTTAAAATAAACCTTCTCCATAGTTCCCGGTGTATGCTCTGAACCCTTGCGAGCCTAGCTCGATCTTTGGATTCATCAAAACTGGGGTTGTTAGTGTGAAGTAGTTTAATTAGGGAAACCTTGATGGTAGCTATCTTGATGCGAGGGAAACCGTATGAAGGGAGTGTGTGAAGTTAGACGGGAACTTTGAGATCTAGGTTCTCCCCGTGTTGGACATCTGACACTCTCATTGAACTTACTGGTGAAGCCTTGGGGTTTCGGTAATTTCTCAACACATTTCCAAACAAAAAGATAGCCTCTAAAGAGGCCACACATTTCATTAATCTACTTTCAATAAACCTTAATAAAACACGTGTTCAACAACTTCCCACGATACCTTTAAGACACTGGTTTCATGTTTACAACTTTTTATTTCATGAGCAGTGTTTCATTCACAATATGATGATTGTCCAATAACTGTTGTAACACTTGCAGATATTGTATCCTTTACTTTATTGTGCATGTATCTTCTATGGTTGGACATCTATTCTATTATAAATGATTATCTTGTCTATCAAATGAATGTGTTGAATGCTTCAATATAAATGTTTCATTTTGCAATAAACTCCTAGAGTGGTTTTTTAGCTTAGATTAGCTTAAAATCCATAGTATTTTTGTTACGGACTACCCCCCTTGGCTTCACCAGGAGTTGGCCTAGACAGAGGAGTTGAGGATCAGGTGACAAAACCTTGACTCAAGACTTTCCCCCAAGGACACACTGAGTGGATTGAAGATTTCTTTCACGTTAGCCCAAGTGTATAAAGGTGGCAACATGAGGCACTGTGGAAGACCTAGACCTAGTGTTTCATGCTACTCCCATCTGAACGTTGTCCTTGGGAGGCCTTGGATGTCACCTATGCAGCGTTGGACGTCGCCTGTCAGCTGGGGTTGTCACCTTGGAGGCATTCATGAGGCTATTGGCATGTGTGGGCAAGATTTTAGGCCTTTGGAGGCCCAACGTTTCATCTCCCTTGCCCAATGTCCTACACTTGAGGCCCAACGTCACCCTAGAGGGGCATGATGTCACCTTTGGAGGTCTTTTTAGATGCAAATTGAATTTATTTTGGTCAAAATGTAATTTTTGTAGTAAACTGGTCAGGTCGGCCTTGTTTTTGACCAAAAAACTAATTAAGGTCACAATTTTGGTATAAATAAGACAAAAGTGACGTTCATTTTATCATAACTTGTCATTGTGAGACAAGAGGTCTGAAATTTGCGCCCTATTAGGGTTATTGGCTACAACTAGGAAGGCTCATCTCTCTTTTTGAGGCTTATTTTGGCATTTGGACAAATCTTATGAAGTTTTGTGGCAAACTTGCATATTTTACATGATTATTCTTGGTGCAAGTAAGTGGATTTTTTACTTTGTCATTGTTAATGGTTATGGTAATGGTTTGCTTACTCATACAAGATTATGAAATTGTATGTCTTATTTAAATGCTTGAAGTAAGAAACTTAAGGTGCTACTTTCTTACCTTTATTTGCCAAGCTTCATCAAATAGTAACTAGTGAAACCCTAGGGTCCTAAAGTGCTAGCTCTTTAGAGGTTTGCAACTAGTTATTGTGCATAGCACTTTCCATCCACCAAAAATCCAAGGAGAAGGAGACGCTAGGGCCTAGAAGTGCCTACACCATAGCCCCCCACCTTCTTGAGGTCAAAACCTAGGAGGACTTAAGGTACTCCTCCTCCTAGGTCCTTTCTCCGTCTTGGATTATGTACAAAATCACTTTATCAGTCCTTAGAAGAAGCCGCCAACCTAGACTCCCTTACCCTAAGAAGGCACTGATCCTCTTTCCTCACTTCTTTGACAAAACCATCAACCTACACTCAAACTTGCTAAACAAATACTAATAGTTAACCTGCTGCTGTTACAATCATTGTTACAACCACTTATTGTGCAACCTATCTAACCCTACTAACCAAGCAAACTAACCCAGAAAATTGCACAAGCCTAGGTGCTATCACCCTAAGGCTTTGAACTACTTCTTTTTGTTATTCTAAGTGCATTTCTAAAACTGTTGCATTAAACTATGACTAGTCTCAGTGCATTAAACTATGACTAGTCTCAGTGAGACTTGAAACTGGGCGGGGTCTGAAAATTTTACATGGTATCAGAGTTGAGTTGAAGAGGAATGCAAAATTAAATCAACCATACAGAGAGCAGGACATAAGTTACTTCACCAGACATAATTTTGGATTTTTTTTTCAGCTGAGAAGGGTCAATGGCTACAGGTTTAAGAGTTGAGGAAAGACTTGATGGGGCAGTGAATTTTGGTGCTTGGAAGGAGAGAATGATTTTGCTTCTGTAAGAGAGTGAGTTGTGGGATATTTTTGAGAACTCCACAACAAACCCAGTAACAATGCCTACAGATGCCACACTTTTGGCAGCCTATACCAAGAAGAGCATCAAGGCTAAAAGAATCATCCTTGATGCCATCAAGGACCATTTGATTCAACATGTGACAGGGAAGACAAATGCCTATGAGATGTGGGAGTTCTTGATGAAGTTGTATCAAAGTACGAATGAGAACCGGAAGATGGTTTTGAGAGAGAAATTGAAGAGAATTAGAATGACCAAGGCTGAAAATGTGGTCACATATCTTATCAGGTTGACACAGGTGAGAGATGAACTTGGTGCTGTTGGGGAGGCCATTGCTGATAGTGAACTTGTGAGGACTGCATTGAATGGGGTGACAAAACAATGGGTTGTCGTTGTTGAGGGCATTGTGGCAAGGGAGAATCTTCCCAAGGTGGACCGTCTTTGGGATGACTTTGTTTAGGAGGAAACCTAGAGAGGGTATGTGCACAATAGTTCTTCCACTGGTAATGATGAGGAAAATGTGGCTTTTGCTCCTAACAACAAGAAGAAGTTCAAGAAGGGTTCCAAGGGAAGGAACAAGACGAAGGGTGAAGGCAAGAAGGACATGAGCAAAGTCAAGTGCTTTGCATGCCACAAGTTTGGGCACTATGAGGGACAATGTTCTAATAAGAAGAAGAAGCATAAAACAACTTCAACAAAGGTGGAGGAGTTTTCCACCAGGTTCGAGAAGGAGTTTTCTTTAGTGGTGTGTCTTTCCACTAGAGCCACACATTCCAGTGTTTGGTATATTGATAGTGGTGCTTCCCGCCATATGACAGGTGTTTGTGAGCATTTGACAGATCTTACACAGATTGGTGATCTTGAGGTAGTGCTTGGAGATGATCGGGTGGTCAAGCAATTGGTAGTGGGACTATCATTTCAGAGGGAGTCTCAACCTCCCATGTTGTTGAGAGATGTCCTATATGTCCCTGGCTTGAAGAAGAACTTGATTTCAGTTTCCACTATTGAGGAGAGGGGATATGAGGTGTTGTTCCGTGATGGACATGTGCTCCTATTTCCCAAGGGGTCTAGTATCACTTCAGCCAAGGTGATTGGGACTCGACATGAGAAGCTGTACAAGCTCATGTATCAACCAGCTAGTGCATTGTATCATACTACCAACAACAATGATATTTGTGAGCTATGGCATAGGAGGATGGCCCATTTGCATCATGGGGCTCTGAGGATACCGAGGGAGATTGTGATTGGAGTGCCAGAGTTCAGTACAAAGCACCAGGAGTTGTGCAAGGGGTGTGCTTTGGGAAAGTACACCAAGACTGTTTTTCCAAGCAGTGACAACAGAGCAACAAGTATACTTGATCTGATTCATTCTGATGTATGTGGTCCTATGTCTTCTACATCTTTGAGTGGTTGTTTGTATTATGTCATATTCATTGATGGCTTCTCTCGTAAGTCTTGGATTTTCTTCATGAAGACCAAAGGACAGGTCTTCAATCAGTTCCAAGAGTTCAAAACTCTTGTGGAGAACCAAACTAGGAGGAAAATCAGAGTACCGAGGACAGATAATGGGGGTGAGTATACCTCCAAGGAGTTTAATGATTTCTGTGCAGGAGAGGGCATCAAGAGGGAGTTGACTGTTCCTTACAACCCACAATAGAATGGGGTTGCTGAGAGGAAGAACATGGACGTAGTTGGGGCTGCGAGAGCCATGTTGCATGATCAGGGGCTGCCACTCTTTCTTTGGGCTGAGGCATGTTACACTGCAGTTTATCTGCAGAACAAGAGTCCACACAGAGCATTGGGGGATAAGACTCCTAGGGAGGCTTTCTCTGGGAAGAAGCCTGAAGTTGGGCACTTTAGGATTTTTCGGTGCCTTACATATTCACATGTCCCTTCTGAGAAGAGGACAAAGCTAGAGCCCACGACAAAAAGGGGATTTTTGTTGGGTATAGAGAGACTTCAAAGGCTTTCCGCATATACATCCTTTCCTTGAGGAAGATAGTTGTGCGAAGGGATGTGAGATTTGAGGAGGATAGAGCCTTTAGGAAGTCACGAGGGACTGAGAAGGGTGAGCATTCAACACCTCAGATTTAGGTGAGTCCACAACAAACTTTAGTGACACAGAGTTCGGGACCACTAGTTTCGGTGACGACTTGTCCACAAGTCACAGGGCCACAAATGTCAGGATCACAGGTTACTGGTCCTCAGATTTCGGGATCTTATGCTCCTGATTCTACTTCAAGTTCATAGTCTTCATGTGATGGGATTGAGCAGGTGGAGTCCCCTCCACAGGACACTACTTTAGAGAGGAGGAAGCCCAAGTGGCTTCAGGACACTTTGAAGGAGGCCCACAGGGATTTGTGGGGAATCCTAGGCAGGCTGTGAGGGAGAGTAAACCTCCTGAGAGATTTTGTATCTATCTTGTGATGGTGAGCAACATCAGGGAGTTTGAGCCTTTCACTTTTGAGGAGGCTGCTGGCAGACAGGTTTGGAGAGATGCGATGATGGAAGAGTACAATTCCATCATGAAGAATGATGTTTGGGACATTGTTCCTAGACCTGAGAGGAAGTCAGCGGTGACTTCCAAGTGGCTCTACAAACTCAAATATGCTGCAGATGGCAGCATTGAGAAGTACGAATTTCGAGGAGTCTGGCATGAATTTTGACGAGTCTCTAGCTCAGATTTTTAGGAGGAAACTTGGCACGAGTTTCGAGATAAGTTTGATATTTATTTATGAAGAAAATGACTGTTATAAATGACATTCTCTCTGAGCTCTGAAATAATAAAAAGCCCCTCTCTCACTGGTTTTCCCCTTGTGGGTTTTTCCAGGGTCAAAGTTAGACCAAAATCTCTGTGTCTTAATTTTTGAGTTATTGTGTTGCTGTTAGTATTATTTATTTCTGCATTTATTTTTGTTTAAAATCCTCATGTTTCAGTTCTGAGATTTGTTTATATGCTGAAAATATGTTGCTGTCATAAAACTGGGTTTTGGGCATTGTTGCCGCCTTATACACCTGGGAGACGTGGAAAAAATCTTCAATCCACTCGGTGTGTACTTGGGGGTAAGTGAGAGTTAAGGTGTTGTCACCTAATCCTCAACTCCTCCGTCTAGGCTAACTCCTAGCGAAGCCAAGGGGGGTAGTCCCTAACAAATATACTAAGGCTTGAACTAAACTAAGTACAAGAAATAAATCTAGGGGTTTATTCTTTCAACAATCAATCATAAATTGATAATACACAAACGAATTATTTACCATGATATAAACATTAAGCATGTACTTGCATAAAGGATACTTAGACACAGTTGTTAGATGCAAGTGAAATAAAATTGCTTCAAATAAATAACTGAAAAGTAAAGTGAAGCATATGGCTTTGTAAAATGTGTAATATGAGACTAGTGCCTTAAAGGTAATCGTGGGCAATGTAGTTGTGTGTTTTATTAGGATAAATTGATGTTGAGTTAATGAGATTGTTTGGCCTCCTTGGAGGTTATCTCTTTGTTTGGAAACTTGCGGAGAGTTTACCGAAACCCAATGGTCTCACAAGTAAACTCACTCAAAGCGCTAGATGTCCAAAACGGGTGGGAAGCCAGGTCCTGAGAGGGCCCGCCTTACTTTGCAGGTCACTTTAAGGCATTTTCGCGCACATTAATCTAACTACTTTAGAGATTTCCCTAATTAATCTATTACCACTGACCAACTCAGCGTGTATGAACTTACTCCTAGCAGATCGAGACTAGCTCGCAACTGGAAGGGTCAGGAACCGCACTGAGAGCTGAGGGGAAAAGTTTATTTTAAACAAGAAATAAAATTGTGGAAATTGAAATGTTATGCTAATTACTAATCCACACTGACCAGGCCTCTTGCGAGGAGCTGAGGGGATAGTTTATTTGCCAACTTTGAAAATTGCAAGAAATAAAACTAACTAACAATTAAAGATTACTTGATTTGCAGAAAAGGACAATCTAACTAAATTTATGTGAGATTGTAGTGTTTTGTGATGAATTGAAAGATTAGTTTAGCTTATCGTTAGTTATGAAAATTAAATCTAAGCTAAAATTGCAAAAATGAGATCATCACCAAAAAAAACATTGTTCCCCTAGGGGGAATGAAGAGTGGGAGCTTGTATCCCCACTGATTTTATTAAGAAATCACACAATTCTTTATTGGAGTGACTTGTGACCATTCATTAGGGGGGTCACAAGTCTTTACAATGTTTTACAAATGTTTATTGAAGAAAAGGGGTGCCCCTGGGGGTCCTGGATGCTCCAAATCCGCCCAAAATGGACATAACTTCCTCTTATCTGTTCGCAAACCTGCACAAAACAGCAAACAAACAATGACAGAAGATGCCCAAAAACACTTTGGAAGTGTCTTTGGTTATTAGTAGGAAAGCCCCAAAATTGACTAAGTAAACTAGTGTAAAAATTGAACAAAATGAACTAAGAAGAGCAAGTTAAAGAGCTTGTCTCCTTCGGGTCTTTTTCTGCTGTTTTAAAACAGCAATATAAAGGCACTTTAATTGCGAAATATGGAATTAAAAGATATTTGAAACAACTCAACTTTTAGCCTTTAAAAATTTCGAAGTAAATTACTTGCTAAAAATAACGTTTCTTGAGCTAGATCTAGTTTAAGATGATGAAATTGAAACATGAACTCTAGATCTAACTTTTAAATTCACTTACTAACTTAGACAAGAAGGATTTTGAAATCTGATACACGTCTAAGATAAAGTAAGCAACTAGTAACCAAAATTTAGATTTTCTTTGAGAAAGAGAAAAAGGAGAAAATTGTAGTCTTGGAACGCTTGGGCAATGGAGTCTTTAGATGAGCTAAGGAGGGACCGAGTCTTTAGATCCTTGAAGTTGTGAAGAGACAAGCCAATTTCATCACCACTCCAAGCTATGAGAACCTGTAAGCTTTAAAATCTTGCAAATAAATTTGTTAACAAAATTGGTGTCACCTACACAAGAAACTTGAAGAGTATGTTAGTTAACCAAAACATGCATACACATCAAAGTTTCTAAATACAAATGAACAATAGGACTAACAACAAGCTAGATAAATCCTATCCTACAAGATGATAACATCCATTCAAAGGCCAAGATAACAAATCCAAAGAAGAAATTAGGCAAATATTACCTCATAGATTAAGCACAAATTGACATCAAGTATCCACACACATGCATAACACACCTTCTTGACCTCCAAAGTCTCTTTATTCCAAATGAAAAGTGTTACAATAGTATACAACTACAAACAACAATCCTCAAACTCCAACTAGTTTGCAAAGGGAGAGTGCTTGCTTAAATAGAAAAATGGGTGAAGATTCCCATGAAGGAGGGCGCACCACTCGGAGAAGAGGGTGCACCAAGTGTGAGAGGGAGAGAAACCAAGTGTAAGGTGAGGGCAGCCAAGTGTCCCACAACTCCAATGGATGACAAGTGTGAGCTTTTGGAAGAGGAGGAGGGCGCCACCTCTCAAGAGGTTGGCTGCCCCCTTTGGGAATGCACAACCTCTCAAGAGGTGTGCACCTCCTTAAGGAGCACATGTTAAATCATCACACCACTTGTCCCACTTTATCTCAATCACATCCCATTTGTCTCTTATGACTGCTACATAGCCTTTTGAGGCTTTATTTGCTCAAAACATGTCTCCACATGTTTCCTTGATTTTTGCTTTTGCTGATTTTTTTGATTTTATTTGACTTTTTTGGGTTTTTTGAGCAAAAATTATTTTTAAGTAATTAAAATCACTATTTTTGCTCAACCAAGTGGGTACGTAGGTAATATGGGTGCTCTAGGTCCAAAAATGAGCACCCCAAGACATATGAAGTCCCCTAGTACCACCTTTTTAATACATTTTTATTTTTTAATTAAAAATTGCCGAATTGCGCAAATTTTTAATTAACTGAAAAAATTAAAAAATCCTAAGGGGGACTTAGCACATTTCCATAAGACTCTAGGAGTATGTTTAGCATGGTAATATACATTAGACACTAGGCTTAGATCCATGCTAAGGCCTAACCATGGGCATATACTCCAGCTCTGGAGGAATTGAGTGAAAAAATTCATAAATTATAAATTGCCTGAACGGAAAAATATAATAAATAAGTGAAAAAACACTCCAGAGTATAACTCATGCTCAGGACTAAGGTGGCTAAGACCTTTTACAAGTTCATCATGCAACATCTCTTATTACAATTTTTATGGAAATGTGAAAAAGGTTGGTCTTAATGACCAACTGAATTTCTGAACTTTGAATTTTGAACAATAAATGTTCAATCTTTGGCGGCTCGCTGGAAATCCATCCTAGTGCAACTTGGTGGATAACAAAGATTAAACTATGACTAGTTTCAGTGAGACTTGAAACTGGGTGGGGTCTGAAAATTTTACACAATCTTTGGCGGCTCAACTGCAAGTCCATCCTAGTTCAACTTGGTGGATAACATGCCCAAAGTTTGAAGGACTTTATTAATTTTGGTGCTCTGGTTAAGCCTTTCTATAGATTAGAACATCGTTGAGGTAGACCACAACAAAATGATCCATAAAGGGTTTGAGGATGTCATCCATCTCTACCTCATGAATTTTATTAGCCCATTGGTGAGTCCAAACGACATTACGAACCACTCATATAGTGCCTCTTTGGCTTTGGAGGTTGCCTTCTAAACATCTGAAGGACCTATAGGAACCTAGTAGTAAGTAGTAACCCGACTTCAAATCTAGCTCGGTAAAGTACTTAGATCCTCTTAGATTAGCAAGAAGATCATCTATGTGAGGTAGTGCATACCTATTCTTCATAGTAATCTTGTTAACCGCTCTATACTTGATATACATTAGAACCATCTTTCCTTGGCTTAAAAATAATAGGATTGCCATATGGAAATGTCCTTGGCCTAATATGCCACTTTATCAAGTATTCCTGAGTTTGTCTCTTGATTTTGTCATTCTTCAACAATGATCTATGGTAGATAAGAACGTTTGGGCAATGGTGTGCCTAGATTTAGGTTGATGTTACGTTTGACCTTGTAGTGTAAAGGCACGTCAATAAGGTCCTTGAAGATGTTAGAGTACTCTTCCATATGGGAATTGATCTGCTTCTGTTGCATTGATTGCACGACTAAAGAGATTTGCCCTTGCACCATAGTCTTATGTTTATCTCGTTACTTGATCATCAAAGATATGAAGTTTTGAGAATGGCTGATTGGCTTCCAACACTATTTAGCAGATATCAACTGGACATTGGCATCTTAAATGATCTCAAGCACCATGAAGTGCTCGTCATTGATGTCTAGGATAGCACTCCATTGACACAATTCATAAATACCATGGCACTTCTGCATGAATATATTTCTACTAGGACTTTGCAATCTTCCATTGGTGCTATGCCACGAAGGACTTCATTGTGGAACAATTTGATTTGAGATTGAAATTTGCACTACTTATTGACTCATATTTCCTTACCTTAATTAGCTATCACATAGGGTTGGTAGAGGTGCTAAGACAAGTCACTTGAATGTATCAACCCTGATCAGATTCTTTTGATTGCCATTATCCACTATGAAATGCAATGGAGTTCCATAACCAACATCTAACGGTGAAAAAGACACCCTTTCTCCTCCGCATGATCAACTAGAATAGCATGAGCTATAGGCATGGTAGAACATAACGCTTTGGATTCAAATTCCACAAATTAATTTGCTTTATCCTGTACTGTGACCTCTAGTCTGTTGTTGTGCCTCCTTGCCACCTGTTCTCAAGCATGGTACAACATGTTTTTCACACTTAGATATGTTTAATTGCATTAATTTGTTGATTTTAAAAGATTGACCAACTTGGAACTATTGTATTTCATATAAACACATCCAAAGTAAAGGTTATGGCTACATTTGGGGGCTGAATGCACTGATGTCATGTTGTGAATAATTTAGTTTGGAAGGAAGATTATCATAAGCAAGGGTGTGAGGGTTTGGGAATGTGGGTATAGGTGCAGGTTGAGGTTCAAGTTCAAAACTTTCAAAATGTCGGTTTGGAGGATCCAGGGTGCTGCAGTATATATGTGCATGCATGTGTGTTTGTGAGAATTTGTGTGTAACCATATGCGAACTTCAATTTATATCTGCGTGTCTCTGTGTTGTTTGTTAGGGTGAGGGTTAAAGTAGATTAGCTTTGAAGCTTTTTTTGCAATATTTATTTACTTCTCTTTTCACCTTCTGATTATGTTTAGGTGGGTTCTTTAGGGATATCCCAAAGAAATCGAATGAACCAATGTTTGTTTAGGGTCTGTATGGAGAATCCAAGTTTGTCCCAAGAATCTGTTGCCATACTAAGAACCAAACTTAAAAGCTAGCACAGATTTGAGTGTCCTTGATATTATATTTGCAAACCCAGTAATAGAGGCTATAAGTCTCTTGAACTTAATGTAGCCATAACTGAGTTTTTTAGATATAAGTGATAAGTAAACTTTTTTGAGTTTAGAGTTGCAGATCAATGAACCTAATGCTATAGAAATGTAAGTAATATGATCTACTGCTCATCGAGGAAATGGGGTAGGCGACTTTATACATTTATCAATTGCAGATGAGTGGGTCATATGACATGTTTCAGTTTGTCCATATCTTTGTACACAAATTCAACCTGTAATCTAGAATCTGGATGATCTTCATTTCATTTCTAGTATACAGCTCTCATATTTTACAATTTTTAACATATACCATACTATTTATTTTTATCATTTGGATCATGAAAATAGAAGTACTTGAAATAGAGCCCCTTGTGCAACACTACTTGGAGTGGAATAGCTTGATTTCATTGACAAAAATAATAACACTCTCTCTCCCAGTATTCTTGATGCGAAGATCCCATTTAGATGCTGTTGATAGTCTGTCTCCTCCGAAGACAATGGAATCTTGTGCAAGAATGTTTCAATGCTATTTTAATTGCAAAGGGTAACAAACTATTCTATAGTGTCAGCGTTGCAGCTGTCCCTAATGCACTTGGTTACAGGGATTTACATCCCTGGCCACTGTATCTGGAAACCAATTAGAAATTGTATTGAAGTTTGAAGTGGTTTTTTAAAGGAACTCCCTTTCAAAATGTGTTTTTTCTATTATGTTTGAAGGTGCACTGTGAAGTGCTGACTTGAGGATAATGTACATAAGTTCCTCTTGTAATGTCTTAAGTTGGGAAGACTTTCAAATACCTTATGTGAAGTACAATACTGTCTTTAGTTTCTCTACTTGCAAGAAAAGGAATGGCGCCCCTTAAAAATGTAGCAAGCATTGACAATCAGGGATGATGATGGCTTGTATTGATGACCCTGTCAAGATAATAGTATCTCAATCTTGGTAATGAGAAGTATGATCAGTCTGTTATGTATTACCTACAAAGTCATTAAATTTGGGGTTGGCAACTTTCCAATTCATTCAAGGAAAATCAATTCCATGTGGACTGTCAGTTTTTTCAGAATTCTGTCTTATTTGATTTCTTTAAGATCCATAATGTTTGACATGCTTGAATGGTACTGGCTATCTTATCTGCAGGGAGGAAGTGCGGAACAACTCTACAAATCTGTACACTCACAGGTATGAAAATAAATTTGCATGGAACATTGTAATTGCAAACTGCAGAGGAAGTTGGTATGCAGCTATGGTAATTATAACGTGCATCTTTTGCTGCCCATAACATGATTTTTCTTCCTGTGTCAGATTTTCACATTGCCAAAGGACACATTGCTGTTTCCTGCTCATGACTACAAGGGCCAGACAGTAAGGACCACCCTTATCCAACATCCATCAGCCTTTTAATATAGCAAAAGAATAAGTTCAAATTTTGATTTGTTGCTTCGCAAATCTGAATGTTAAATTCACTAGCTGAAGAATTGATTGTCACAAGCTCAAACTACACACCCATTGTAATTTAAATCGTCAAATCTTCACACCTCTAATGTTCCCTAGGATTTGTTACGTTCTTCTGACTGAACGAACCTTTTGTTCAACTTAAAAATATAATGGATATGATACACATAACTGCAGGACTTCGTTTTCTATATATTGCCTACATTTATTTGTATGGACTTTGTTACAACCCAAACTAGTGGCCTTCGTGAGGATGTTATTGGGGATAAGCACAACATGGGAGATTCACCACTGTCACCTTAGCACAATCTCCCCTTCACTTTAGGTCAGTGCCTTGAAGCCACGGGGGGTATCCCAATCCTTAGAAACAACCTGTATAGTACAAGTCACTTCCAACTACACACCTGAATATACGTTAGATAGACCAGTGCCAAAGTAGCCAAATGCCTTAAGAATATTCAACCAATAGTTAGGACAATAACTACTAGAATATAAAGAGGATTAGGAGCTACTTATAAAAGCGTTGAGATTTGAAATAATATGCTACAACAGAAATATAAATCAGCACAAAGAAATCACTCTATAGATGAAGAGAAAATGTACCTTTAACCGCTCAAGAGTGAGATCTAATTGTACAAATCAAGGGTGAATGATATACCTAAGTTATACCTTGATTATATGCTGCAAATTAGACTTGTTTTTTGTTGTCCAATAATTCCAGAATCTGATTTATGATTAAAAAACGCAGAAAATGCAGATTTTGGGTGAGGAAAAGTACCCTAGGAGTGCCTAAAAGTACTTAGAATGATGAACCTTGGGTACTTTAGCTAGGGAAATGAATAGGCCATGCAAAAAAAACCCAACAATGATTAAATGCAAGTACAAATGAATAAAGATAATAATGAAATTAGCTCAAACTTGCAAAAATAGATGGTGAATCCCCACCCCCCTCCAAAAAAAAAGGTTTCACCAAAAATCTCAAAAATGAAATATAACAACAATAAACCACTTAGGAGATGAATTTCACTGTTAGAATGTGTTAGATATGTTTTATAAACAATCCACAAGTGAAATATAAGCTAGAGTAGGGGGTTAGAATGCACCTTTTAGAGTCAAACCCTAACTTTAGGGTTTCACCAATTCTGATTTTTATTGCTGTAATTTAATTTCTAGAATTAATAAACACCTTAAATCAGCCAAAAAATGTTACATATAACCTTGAAACACAATGCCAATAGGGCTGATTTGTCTCCTTAGGGTTAGAAATTCACAATGAAACGTAAACCCACGGATGAAGATGTCTAGAAAGAGAAAGTAAACCATTAGCTTTACTCTAGAGAATGAAATAAATATTTTTGACATTTTTTGTATTTTATATGACAAGAAAATAAAAGAATTGAATTTTTACGGTTTTTGTGGTTGGTTGTTGGGAGTGAAGTTCAAAGCCTTGTCTCCACTTAGGGCTTATGGAGTCAAGAAGTATGTCCCTCTAAGAATTAGTTATCCATGTTTATGGATTAGAATGAGACTAGGGCCACAAGACTAGTAGTCTCTTGTCTAATCAAGACAAGCCATGAAAACCAAGGCCCTACAAGAATGGTTTCCCCAAGGGAATAGCCTTCACCAACAAGATCCACGAAAGATTTGAAAAGAATACTTAAAACCCTTGCCAAAGAGTATAGATATAATCAGGACAAGAGATAAACACTTACCAAATCGTTTTAGGGAAGAAGGAAGAGATACAAACCCTAGACGTCCTCCCTCCAAGTACTTGATAACTCTTCAATGGATCGATCTTGCTAGTTTAAGTAAAATCTTGAATCATTTCACAATAGCCTTTAAAAATACCAAGAAGAATAGCCAAGAAAGATGGAGCTCCAAGAATTGACACCAAGAAAACACCAAGTAAAGATCTTCTATTAAATGGCTCCAATAATGATCTCCAACTATTCACAACAATTTGGAATGAGATGTAGTGTCCCCAAGGCCGAGCCCCGTTACAGATCATGTTATATGCAAAGAATTGTAAATATGTTCTATAGGCTGGTGAGCCAAGTTTTGTATAAGCTGTAGGCTTATGTGTTTTTTTAGGCTAGGGAGCCTAAGTGTTGAAGGCCAGGAGCCTGTTGATGTACTTGTATGTATGCAGGTCAATTAATAAAATATAAATACTGCCAGTGCAGATCGATCGCGATGAATGAGTGATGGGGGACTGAGCGTCCACAGAGTGACCAAGGGATCAGGGGCTGGAAGGTGGGAAAGGGGCTGAGTGAGGAGCCTAGGGGCTAAGCCTAGGGGGCTTAGGCCTGGAATAATATTTTAATATTATTTCCTAAAAATCCATATGCACGGTATTTTATCCTAAGTCCTCTTGGAAGGACCCGTGATTCCCAAGTGGTGGAAGGAAGGCGTA
>SNQJ01S0163564.1:5570-21634 GCA_010110895.2 Picea sitchensis | reverse complement strand
GAGTTGATTTTAAGGGTTGTTTTAGCAAAATTAAGAGTTTTGAAGTCATAGTTTCAAAATATATTATAATTTTAACCCTAAAATATATGATGGTGATATTTACAATGCTACTTTTTTTTCAAAGTTGATTTTACTGTTTTTATTGCAAAATTAGGGTTTTCCAAGGATAGAGTTCTTGTTTTGAGGTAAGTTTCTTCATCAAGTAGGTAATAATGTTCATTCTTCTACTATTTCTCCTTCAAGGCTCAACTTTACGGTAGTTTTCCTTCCCAATTTTCATATATCACTACTATCATGATCTGTTGCCTTAGTTATATTATGTATTTCCTTGTTAAGAAGTTCATTTCTTAAATAATCTAAAAGTGCATATGAGTCATTACAACTTATCCGTAGATCTTCCCCTATCCTGACTTTAACCTTCTCCACATACCTTCACCCTATTTGTCTAGTCCTTCATTGAATTTGGAGCTATATTCTAGGCATTCATTATCTTTCCCCACAATCCTTCATTTTGCATTAGCCTCCATAGGCTTTTTCTTGTTAAAGCTTGTCCACACTAATGGATTTTTTTAAGCATCATCCCCTTGCCTCCTTGGGTTTTTCCAACTTCTTCCATCTAACCAAGGGGATGCCCCCTTTTTCTCTTTTTCTTATCCAAAAAAACTTACAACTTTTTCCTTATTTTCTCTCAAATCCCTTTAGGAATATGAGCTAATGAAAGCCAATATATATGGATCCCTTCTAAAACATGAAGGATTTCATTGAGATGAAGGATTTCTTGCTTACTGTTATTTCTGAACCTCATGATGGAAGTGGTGAAAGCTCTAACTCCCTCCTCCTATCTGCATCTTTGTCATCAACATATAACCTTTAATTCTCTATGTTTTTCGAAGATTTCAAATTGTATAATACCAATTATGAATACAAATAAATATAAAGTTGATTACATGACAACTTATTTCATTACTTAGCAGGTACTAAACTGCCATACAACACTTATTAATAATAAAAAATTTAATAAAATATTATAAAATAACATATTAGGTATCCTTATTAATAATAAAGAATAATAACAAATTTAATAAAATATCATAAAATAACATATTTTGTATTCTTGTTAATAATAGAAAATTTAATGACCTATCTCTTTACTTTATATAGGACAATCCCACCTAAAACAGAGTTGGATTTCATATTTCCTTCATGGCAATCAATATGCAGCAGGCTGCAGAATCTTTAAGACTACAAAAAATAATATATCCCAAGACAATCCTACTGTATATTTACCAGTGAGTGCAGTCTTAAAACTATGCAACACACTGCAGTCTTAAAAGCTTCTTTATTTTTTATCTTCCCGATGATCTCCCGATACCACCCGTACCTTGACCATTAGTTAGTGGTCCCATCCTTAAAGTAGCCCGGTACCACCCGTACCCTGACAATTAGAGAGGGGTCCCATCCCTAAAGTGGTCCTTAGGAGTCATAACTACGTGGCTAGATGTTGAACAAACTCTTTAACACTTGTATTTTTTATGTCATGAGTGACATAATCAATGAAAAACATATTGGGCATATGGTTGTCCTAGTAGCTGAGTCATTCGAGTCATTTGTTCGTTGGTGGTGATATTTATAAAATTGATATATGGTTATTGATGTTATTTAATTGTTCTACGAAATGTCTTTTAAGTCGGAATTTAATAATATAAATTTAAAAAAAATCTTTATTTTTATTATTTAAAATTCATTTTTGAATAAGTATTTGTAGATAGAGTTATGAAATGTGTTATAAAGTTTCGGAATTTAACAATATAAATTTAAAAAAAATACTTATTTTTTATTATTTAAAATTCATTTTTGAATAAGTATTTGTAGATAGAGTTATGAGATGTGTTATAAAGTTTGAAACTGCCCATTCAAGACTTCTCACTCGGCATTTCAACTTGTAGATTTTCCATCATTTAACATACCCAACTGTGGGATTTGTACTCCACCCTGGCCAATCCTATGCTTGACATCTACATTTCACGTGATTTTCTACGGTTCTTTCTCCTTGGCTTTGTGCCATCGATCTACCTCCAATGATGGTTGATCGATCTCATTCCTCACTTTTTTCCATAACTTGGTCATTTTGTACTTGGTTCCGCCTCATTGATTCTGAGCTGTGTGGTTTTTTGGATGTTGGCAGAAGCCCATCCTTCTTGCCATCCCTGCGACCATCTTACCTAGTATAAAATCATTGCCCGGGCTGCCATGGTGTCGCCACTACTGGCATTTGGCTTCCACCATAGTTGTGAAGTGTTTCTTGGTGGTTGTGGAGGATTTTGGACTTCCAGCTTTCTATGCGCAGCTTTTAGAGGTAACTCTACAACTCTTGTTGCATGATATGATAGCATCTACGTGGTATTTATTTCGTGAAATCATGGCTGGTATTTCCCCTCTGTGTTTCACACCACCATCTTAAGACATTGCCAGGTCATGCATGTGTTTTATGTTGTTTTTGAGCTAGCTTGGCCCTGCTATTTGACGTTATTATAGGCCCAAAAGCCTCTCTGCTTAGGGATTCGGGTGCATGATCTTTGCAAGTCCATTAGTCAACTTCAGCTCTGTTTACATGCAGCCTCATTCTCGGGACTGTGTTGGTATCTTTCACTCCATATTTTGCTGAGCTCGACCCGTGCCTACATCTTCATTTGCACTTATCAAGCCATGCCTGGCCAAGCAATTTCTTTGTAATGTGCTGCACCCCTTGCATTGAACTAACCATGGCTTTTTGGGTAGATGGCTCGACTTCATCTCTATATACTAGCTCAGCTCCACCTTCACATGATTATTGTGTTGGATTTTGCAAACGCCGACCACCTACACCCGGTTTGGTGCCAGGGTTGCTRAATGTCTGAGGACCCTGGGACTGGTAGCTCTGGGTCTACTGCTTAAGAGAAGCTTACTCTAACAGAATCTCCATTACGAAACTCTGGTGCGTGTGAGTATCGATCGCGCTTCGTGCGCCATCGAATGGAGAGGATCTGATCAAGCAATCAATAAGAATTATCCTCCTATATGCATATCCTCACCATCCAATGACCTTACCAATGAATGAATTGGAAGCTCCCAACCATCTCTTTAGCATTCCTGGGATAAAAAAAACCAAATCGCACGTTATCATTATGGGGTCACCTTTTGTTTGTCCTCCAGCATCAATTCATGAGCTACAGTCTTATCATGGGCCCACTCATTAGCGTTTTACATGCATGTAGCACTGTCCACATTTTGCAGTTTTTTCTTATACATTTTTGGGCATCACCATAGCTCAGCTCTGTGTTGTCTTGGTCATTTTTTTGAGCTGTGATTAGTGACAATATTCTTACTGTCGACCTGGGTATTATCTTGCATTTTCCTCATCCATTTTAACAAACCCAAATCCTCCTTGCTCACAGTCATCCTGAGCCTGGCCATTTCATAGCGAACATGGCACTGTTGTTTTGATTGTATCCATATTTAGATCAAATCCTAATTCTTTAACCTGCATGTCAACTTACTTTGAACTGGGACTTGCTTCTCTGGTTAATAAATCAGGGAAAAAATTCTTCAATCCTGGTTTATAGACAAAATCAAAATAGAAACAATCTAACCAGAGTTTCCATCCGAGAATTCTGCTGTTACCTTGGTCCAGTTGTTTTACTCTATATAACAACTACACCAAGGTAACATGAGCTATAGTTCCAGAACTGAACTAGAATCCCACCTTAAGTACACCATTGGATCATATGTTGCCTAATCACCATCATACTAAATAGATTAGGGATGGCATATATGAAACATCATTCCTTCAAATCTGTAAATCTCATACACAGATCAACATGCTTCCAGCCAAAATTTCATGAATCCATTCAACAACCTCCACATACCAGTGCATACCTCATAATAACAATCAGATCCCTAGAAATGGATAGAACACTGAAAAAGAAACACCATACCTGTATATAGGTAGATCTGAGATTTCAACCATTAAATATTTGGGTAAAATAAAGATTAGAGAGGATTTCCTCCCTTCTATCACCTAGGGAGTAATTATTTGACGGTGCGGTTCACAACCCTTTTGCTTCTCCCAAGACCATTATACACCACTCCAGGAAATGATGAAAACCTAGACCTTGATCTCTTCAATAGAAATCGTTCCCCATGCCACTTCTGTCACCCGACCATGGAGGTTAGCACCGAATTAGATTCCCAGAAATAGTGAATTGTTGATCCTCAAAAGCATCAATGTGGATTTCTGTCAAACAACCATCATGAAAATCATAAAGATTGAACAATAACACAATCATAGTCAAAGGAAGCACAAAATACACAATCATAATCAAAGGAAGCACAAAATACAGGAATCTAGATCCAATGCAGAAAACTATAACACAATCATAATCAAAGGAAGCACAAAATACAGGAATCTAGATCCAATGCAGAAAACTATGATACAAGTGCTTCCCTTGCTTATGGAGGGCAAAGGGAGGGAAGCCTCTCAAACCTCCAACCTCAACTCATGTGTTGCTATCCAAGTATAATGACAAGAGTGATGATTAATGAGCTCCAACCTCAACCAAGGCTAAAATGCCTTACACATAAACCTCATATACTCAAAGAGGTCGAATATCTAAGGTCTCACTAAAGGGAACAAGGTGAAATCATCATGTCCCATGAAAGGGAAGAGAAAGTGGCCAAGCTCACTATCGAACGCTGCGTTGTGCATAACCTCCAAGTTCCCACTAAGCACAACCTCCATCCAAGTGCCAACCGAGTGCATAAACCCTGTACACAGAGCCAAACCTTCGGTGGCTAATCTTGGCCGTAACAGTGATCCCTGTGGGGAAGTGCACAGGGAAGTGCTCTCTTAACCGAGTGCATAAACCCTGTACACAGAGCCAAACCTTCGGTGGCTAATCTTGGCCTTAACAGTGATCCCTGTGGGGAAGTGCACAGGGAAGTGCTCTCTTTCATTTTTATAGAGATGGTTATTCTCTAAAATCTTGGAGTATTTGAGAAATAAAATCTTGTTATATTTGAGAAATAAAGTGTTAGAATGTGTAAAGCCAATAAAAGAGACACGGTTGAAGCTAGGTAAATAGTGGTTCCGTTCTAGCAATGGGGCAGGTCTTAAGAGAGTTTCCGTCCGGTATTGTGATAGGTAATGTGTGTTGGTTCCTGCTCGTATATGGATAGGTATAGAGAGTGGGGTTTCCTCTAGGGAGAGTTCATGAGTGTTTTCGTCTATCGAGAGGTAATTTGTGGTTCCCGGTCTAGTGCTGGTGCATTGGAGGAAGGATAGCAACATGAGCCATGAACCAAGGACTCTAAGAGTGTCGGTGTGGGCCGTGCCTAGGGTTCGTAATGCCTGTATGTTGGGCGTAATCCTGTCACCCTGGTAGGTCGGAAGGGTGGAGTTAAGCAATGTGTGACCGGTTGCCTGGGATTTTTTTTTCCAACCCGTTATTGTTGGTAATAATGGCCTATGCCTAGCCTTCCTTCATTGGCTGGCATTATCTTATTTGGGTTTCTTTTTGGTCTTCCAAGACCTAAGGCCTTCAACATACAACAGAGTGGGGCTACAGAGAAAACCCGAAGCTTTCGTTTGAATTTGGTTTGGTTTAAACCTCTAATATAAGGATATGTTTAGCTAAATCCATTACTACTTCTTAGTCATATTGGTCACTCTGTTTTAACTTTTTTGTTAATTGGATTTAGTTTGGATGGTTGTGAGGAATGATTGTTATCCTCCTCACTTGGGTTCAATTCCCATAAATAACATGTTAAACTCATAATGAGTATGTTGTAATGGTTTCCAACCTATATATATTGGAAAGTTGCTTTTGATTCAATTGAATAACATATTACACTAGTATACCAATAATAATATTATTATCTGTCATTACCCATTAATATATGGATCATAGTTACTTGCTAATAACATGTATTGACCTTAATTAGTTAGTATTACTATCCTTATTATTCCTAGATTACAAATTCCTATAATTGATACTATTAAACCCATAACTTAGTGGAGCCCAATCCTAATTAGTATATGAGGCTGTTATTCCTAGATTACAAATGCCTATAATTGATACTATTAAACCCATAACTTAGTGGAGCCCAATCCTAATTAGTATATGAGGCTGTTACTATACTAAGGGAACTCCCTAATGATATTAAATATTCTATCCCTGTTATAAGTAACTTAATCATGTATTATTTGATGTAGTAACTTTGTATCCTGTAATTGTGCGAATGCAAGCAGCACTAAGAAGTTCCCATAATGGAAGTCCTCGTTCCTATCTTGCACGTCTATGCCGTTTTGTAGGATCTCATTGGTGAGGTATGAAACCTAGTTCAACTTCACACCAATTGCACACACATCAGTGACATGAACTGCCTGCTTTGAGCAGTCTCTTACTTAACAGGTCTGCAACACTCTGGTAGATAGAAGCTACGTTGCCATGCTAACCGGTAAATGTATGATCGAGGATATTTTTTCTCCCTGCTTTGCGTTGTTCATGTCATATTTTAGCCATGGATCCATATGTTCTTCCGTGACAGCTGCTTCTGCCTGCACTACAATTCTTTTTTAGAATGCATAGCCAACATCCTCTCCATCCATTGGAAGCCTCATGATAACATCAATGCTATCTGTGTCAATGTGGATCCTGCGATCCAACCAAATTCCACTAATGTGAGTCCGTGAGAGCAACAAACTCGTGCACTTCTTCACTGCTACAAACATCCCAAAGCATGAGACACGCTGAAGGCTTGTTATTCTTGAGTTAAACAATGGCTTGAATGGTTGCATAATCCGCATCCAACCTCCCTTATCTCTGAGAATTTCTATGGGGAAAACTCAGGGAATAAGGTGGGGTTGTGGATATAGTAAACCACTAGTTGAACCTACTCCACATAGCCCTTCAGATGCTCATCTTTTCTCACAAGATGGACCCCTGGATTGTGTACATCTACTCGGTAGTCTAGGTCCTTTGGCTCTTAGATTGGGGCCTTCTTGCCTCTTGGATTATTCTTCAATATTCCTCGGTCGGTTATGCCCTGCCTCAGGCCTATTTATGATCGTGTATACATCTTACCTCATTAGTTTGTTGTTTTGCAAGTGGTTCTCCTCAATCCTCTCCGGGTGGTCCTCCCTCCCTGGCCGCACTACTCCTTGTTTGGTTCCCTTTACCTCTACTATATGATAGTGAATACGTATAGGGCCTCATTAATACTCTATATTCCTACTACTAATAGTGATACTAGGAATAGCCTAATTGATACTAACTATAAATATAGGAACTTAATTGTTACTATGCCTTGTAATAAAACTTATGCCTTGTTAGTATGACTCTACATTCCTACTACTAATAGTGATAGTAGGAATAGCCTAATTGATACTAACTATAAGTCTAGGAACTTAATTGTTAGTATGCTTTGTAATAATAATAATGACTCCTTTGTTTGTGGGACAAGGGACATTAATTTAAATTGGTGTATGAGACTCCTTTGTTTGTGGGACAAGGGACATCAATTTAAATTGGTGTATGAGACTCCTTTGTTTGTGGGACAAGGGACCCCTCCGCACAACGATTTGACTGCTAAAGTCCACGAAGGTATATATACCCTACCCCCCTTCGGATTTGAACTTGTGACCTCTTTAGAGGAAACACATGTTTTTAACCATTAGGCCCACTCAGGCTGTATAGTAATCCACTAGTTGAACCTACTCCACATAGCCCTTCAGATGCTCATCTTTTCTCACAAATGCACCCATAGATTGTGTACATCTACTGGGTAGTATAAGTCCTTTGGCTCTTAGATTGGGATCTTCTTCCCTCTTGGATTCTTCATCTATATTCCTTGGTCTGTTGTGCCTTGCCTCATGCCTATTTATGATCATGTATACACCTTAACTCCTTAGTTTGTTGTTTTGCAAGTGGTCCTCCCTCCTTGGCCTCTCTACTCCTTGTTTGGTTCCTTGAGTTACGTCTACTATATGATAGTGAATACATATAGGGCCTCACTAATACTATATATTCCTACTACTAATACTAATAGTGATAGTAGGAATAGCCTAATTGATACTAACTATAAGTTTAGGAACTTAATTGTTAGTGTGCCTTATAATAATGAGGTATATAAAGTAGGCTATAATATGTCTATGAATAGTTCCTAGTGCTATAGTGGGTCTACTAACAATTAATACTATGAGAGCTATTATTTAATCCATATATGATTAGTAGGATCACTAAGGGAGCTAGAATCATAACCTCATCCTAATCACAAGGAGAGGTTCACAATAATGGGATATGTACTTTTCTATTAGACCCTCCAAGAAAGGCACTTGAGGACATGGACCATACTTGTTATAATGCTCTCATTCACATTATAGGAGTTCTGCATACTCACTTCAACACGTGATTGAACTCTTGAGCATAACTTTTTTTTTTTGTCTCTTCCACATTCCTCGATGACCACTCAAAAAAACATTTCTCTCCTCCATGTATACTTGATTCCATTTTAGAATGGTCTAATCAAGATCAAGCTCAAGAGATTGTTTGTTCAAGTAGGTGTGTTCAGAATTGACTTGATATCTCTTTCAATGGCTTGAGTGATCAAGTGATATTTTCAATGGTTTGAAGGGAGTGGTGCAACTACAGTTGAAAACAAAGCTACGAACTTCCGCAAGTACTATGCTGCCCCAACAAAGCTCCTAACTTTTGTGAAATTTGTAGGAACTGGCCATTTCATGATGGTCTCCATCTTGGCAGGATCTATCTTGAGCTCACCTCCATCGATCACATATGCCAAATACACCAAACACTGCTGAACAAACTCGCATTTCTTGAGATTGTCCAACAACTGGTGCTTCTTCAGGGTCTTTAACACCTGCATAAGATGTGAGATATGCTCCTCCCATGTAGCACTATAAACCAGTATATCATCCAAATAGACAATAACAAATGAATCTAGAGAAGGTCGTAAAACATCATTCGTTGGTCTCATAAATGTAGCTAGTGCGTTGAATAAAACGAATGGCATAATCAACCACTCATACAAACCTTGTGTTGTGTTTAAGGCAGTCTTCCAGGTTTCTTCTTCTTTGAATCGTATCTAGCGATATCTTAATTTCAAATTTAGCTTAGTGAAGTACTTGACATGCTGCAACTAGTCCAACAGATCATCGATCGTGGGTAGAGGGTACCGATTCTTCAGTGTAATATTGTTTAATGCCCTGTAATCGATACACATTCTCCAAGTCCCATCCTTCTTGGGCACAATTATGATGGACGACTCACAAGGTGAGGTACTTGGTCGAATCACACCCTGCTCCAACAACTGTTGCAACTGCTTCTTTACTTCATTTGCTTCTAGAACGGACTGTCTATATAACCCAATATTCAGCAAGGGGGAGTTTGACAATAATTGGATTTCGTGCTCCACTTCCCTCTTNCGATTCTTCAGTGTAATATTGTTTAATGCCCTGTAATCGATACACATTCTCCAAGTCCCATCCTTCTTGGGCACAATTATGATGGACGACTCACAAGGTGAGGTACTTGGTCGAATCACACCCTGCTCCAACAACTGTTGCAATTGCTTCTTTACTTCATTTGCTTCTAGAACGGACTGTCTATATAACCCAATATTCAGCAAGGGGGAGTTTGACAATAATTGGATTTCGTGCTCCACTTCCCTCTTAGGTGGTATCCCTTTAGGCTCTTGGAACACTCCCATGTATGCTTTTAACAACTCCTCCAATTCATGTTTGTACTTTGTAGTACACCCTTCGAGGGATGTCTATACTTTTAATGACTCTTCACCAGACTAATTTTCCCTTAGGAAAAGTAAAACATATTTATTGAAGGTTTTCAAACTATTGAAGGACAACTTGGTTATGGCACAAAATATGATGAAACAATAAGTTGATCAACGTTGCAGTGAAAGGGAATTTGAAGTGGGGGATTGGGTATTTCTGAGGCTACAACCATATAAACAGATGTCCCTCAAGCAACAAAAGAAGTACAATAAATTAGCACCTAAATATTATGGCCCCTATAAGGTTTTGCAAAGGATTGGAAGCATGGCTTACAAATTGGAGTTGCCTCCATCTTCATGTGTACATCCAATCTTCCATGTTTCTTGCTTAAAGAAGATAATCGACAACAAAATCCCAGTCCAAACTATTTTACTAGAGATTAATGAAGAAGGGAAAGTCATAATAGAACTAGAAACAATCCTAGAAACAAGGGTTAAGCAGACAAATTGCACAATTATGGGGTACCTCGTCAAATGGAAGAACCTATTAGTCCAAGAGGCAACATGGAAAGATGAGTTCTTCATGCAAAAACACCCATGATTAATCAAGTGTTGAGGACAACACTTATTTGACGGGGAGGTGGAGGGGCACGTTAAGCCCTAGACAAGGCCCCATGTTATATATAAAACCTCTTATTAAGCCCTAGATATTGAATTATTACATTTCTAGTGTTATATTCATATTGTAGGCTAGAACCCTTCATTGTACCTTTTCATTATAATTGAACCCTTTGTCTCCTATATATATACCAAGGAGACCTAGTCTTAGGATCATCTTATCTCATCTCATATTATATTTTGAATTGGATATATTATAAAATGAGGTTTCCCGCTCGAAGTGGACTGTATTAATTGACATTTTATCATTTTTAAGGCGTTGGATCATAAAAAAAAGCTCAATCTTAATTGGAAAATCAGTGGGAACAAAGGACAAGTTAAGTAGTAGTTTTTCTATAACATAATCTTTCTCCTATGGAGACCAACTATTAAACTTATCAGAAAGGTTAGATTCAACAGTAGGAATCCTAACAAAGGTAAGCCTAGCATATCAAGGACAATTTGAGGGGTTATATGGAAAATAATTCTCATTTTGTCTGTTGAAACGATGCTTTGATTTTTTTGCCTGTAAAGTCGAACTAAGCTCTCAACCAGATTAGGCTCATTAAATGTTCTAGGAACAAGGGCTCGGGTTAAATTGCCCTTCCAAAGGCAAACGTTTTCAAGGTTTATTGTTATTTTCCTCCTAACTGTCTGATTTATTTGATTCAATCCTTCTCTAGTTATACGAGTGTCGAAAACATCAACTAATATATCTATAAAATTTCGGACTTATTTGGAGAAACGACCGTGGCAGAAATAAATGAATTGCGCTTTCTTGAACCCATAATTTAAATGAAACAACAGACTAGACTTTACACAGGAAATAACTTTTGGATTTTCTAGACTTACCGTTTTGCAAGCATGAATAATAATATTTGATTCGAGTCTTTATCACGGGGCTAGCTCTTTTTCTCCTTAAGCTTTCATTCCCGAAGTAATGAAAATTTGCGCTTCGTATTTGTTCATGGCCACCAACTCTTGCACAAGCGTAGATTTGAAATTAATCTAGAAAATCCTAAAATTTGTTCTGAAATAAATGGTGTTTGACGAATTAAATCAATCAACATATTTTTCGAGAATATATATGACACGTGTCAACAACTTGTGAATTCGGGACTACATGCGGCTTTTAGCCACTTATCATCTTTAATCCTGAATTGTTTCTCAGTCGTTGGATCGAAAATAATAACGGTCGTCAGATATTTCAGGCGATGAGAAACACGCTAATCAACTTACAACGTTAAGCCCAAAAATCTTCCGAATCGTCAATTGAGGTTTAAATGTGACTGTTCGATCTTTCGAGCGACACAAATATTAGATATGGGCCGTTAGATCCACGGGGTTTAAACTTGATAGTTATAGAGTGAACACCTTTCTCCCCGAAACTCGATCTCTACCATTCTTTTCCTGTAAGAATGAAAACAAAGAAGCATCAGATCTTGTAAATTAATCAAACAATTTTTAAGATTCACAAAATGGTAAACAATATAAATTGCAAATTTCATAGACAATCCATGCTTCCTTTAAACAATTGGAATAAAATTAAAGAAAAATATGGATTGCAACAGGAAGAAAGGTAGATATAGAGGAACAGATGAGAGCAATAAGAGCAACGGATCAAGATTGGAACCTAGGGATGGCAGATCTCATTAACCGAGTTGTAAAAGCAACCGGGGTAGAGGCATTAATAGGCGAGGTGGAGACACTAGCAAAGGCGGAGGGAGGTATAGTAAACATAGTCGATCTGGACCAACCAGCCTAAGCTAGAAAGCCATCCTAATCCATAGTCAGTCGTAGTACTAGGTCCAGATCAAGACCCATAGCATCAGTCTGATTCTCCAGTTCTAGCTTCGGATCCATTTGAAGTACCTGTAGCAAAGGCAAGGGAGGCAAACAGTAGTTCAATTAGTGGTATAAGCAATAGATCCAATACTCTCTGCAATACCAACAATAGTTCTTGTATCAAAGAAAGGAGTAGAGCCTATTCCAGAATGAGCATTCCTTCCATATCGAGATCGAGGCCCAGCCCTTTTTTCATTCCCATATCGAAACCCAACAACGCTTTCTACAGAAGACCCAACAGTGATAGGAACAAAGGAAAAGGCCAAGCAAGCAGGGGTGGGAGTTTCCCATTTAAGTAGTTTAAGCACTTTCTGGCTTATTAGTCCCTGCCCTTTGGGCTGGTACGGACTATTAGTAATCGATTTTATCTTTTTCTATTAAACTTGCACGCAAACAGATGAATTATTAGTCTTTTAACCTAAGTTTTGGCAAATCCATAAATTTTTGAAACTGCACTTTGTGTTTTTATCCTAAGTTGTAACTTATTTTGCATGGCACAGAGACGTGTCCATGTGTGCGCACCGAGCTCTATATTTCCTACACTAAGTTCTCTATTCCCTCCTCCTCGCTTCGGGGTTCTCTATTCCCTCCTGGTTCCCAAGGTTTGGAAGTGCCTCATGGTGACTTTCCTCTGGTTTTTCATAATCGACTTTGCTTGTTACACGACCTCCGTATGGGTTTTCCTCCTGCTCATATACGCCTTGATAGTGCAAAATTTGAGTTGGGCGGTTTTTCATTTTGGCCATATTCTTATAACCGACGTGTTCTTTTGTGCCCATGTGTATATAAGCATGGTGTCCTCGCCTGCGTTATATCTGTCTTGGAGGACAAATACGAAGCAAAGCTTTTAATGTTATGTTGGGAACATCCAGTGCTCAGCAAGAGCCGTGTACGTACGTTACAAAAGAGGAGACGACACCGTCTGGAATTCTGGCAAGGGGTTATTATACAGCCAAAACCAAGGTATCCAAATCGTCATTTGCTTTGGATAGTTTTTGTATATAATAAATTGAATCTAACTTCATGATTTTTTTCCCGTTTTTGCTTTCAGTTTGTTGATGATGATGACAGATGCTACCTGGAAATGAATTACTCCTTCGAAATCCGGAGGAATTGGTGAATTTTATGCAAATGACGATTTTTATAAAGTTCACTGTACCTGGAAAGCAAGCACCCCATTCCCGACCGCAAGCATCCCATTCACGACCGATTCCCTCTTCACCTCTGTCAATAATCCACAGTTATATGCCTTCGGGCAGCGTTGCTCCAACTTCCTTCGCCAGCTCCCCTTGGTCTGGTATTGTTATGGCTCCAACTCCTTCTGGGTCGGGTTCAAGTTCTGGCGCTTTATCCTACTCATGCACATTCCCTCTCCATTTTTTGTTTGCTGGTGGGTTTGCTTTCCCTCTCCAGTTGTGGTTTGCTGGTGGGTATGGTTGGTTCGTAGTTAGATATTGAACTAACTGACTTTTCACTATCATAGTAGTTCCCTCCACTTCTTCACCCGGGAGTTCGGCTACTTCCTCCTTCCAACAACTAGCTACTTCCGGTAGTCGAGAGCCATCCTTAAGCTAACTCTATCTGACCTTCTGACTTGATGGTTTGAAGAAATCCAAGTTTGGGATTAACAAGCAATACCCATAGTTGGCCCTACCGGGCAGGGGGGAATACCAGTGCGGGCTAAAATCGCACACCGCTTCTTCAGAATCAACCAAAAGACAGGGGTGCCTTTGCCGCTGCTTATACTACAAACTTAGCCTTTCCCGTCTCTGCTGCGAGATCTACTATCGGTTCAAGATCTGAGAGATTGGAGGGCATACTTATTTGGGGGTTCTGGGATAACCTCTGGAACCTCAAATTTCTAAAAAAGGTGAAAAAGCTAAATATGTAACAAGGTCCCGCGGTAACTGCGTATTTCTTGGTCTTACCCAGTCCCGGTAACTGCATTGGGATTATCCTAGTTGAAGTTTTTTTAGCCCATCAGATCACCAGCCAAGGGTTTGGGCTCTGGATTTGAGGTTGGCTAGAGTTGGGTCCAATACAAAGACCACTAAAACAAGTGGAAGATTAGTAGTCATTGTGGGTTTTTCCTTACATTTACTCTTATTCATGTATTTAGATTACCTAATTCTCTTGTTTAGCCTTGGTCTCATATGTTAAGCATGTATTCATTCTTACCTTTGCACTTTGGGAGTATATATCTGTAAAAACTAAACAGAAAAAAAATAATAACAAGTAAAGCTTTCACTACCTAGTATCGGGGGACTATCAAACCAAATTCTCTTAATATGAAGAGTCTAATTTCGTCATAACCAATTCTGCGGGAAACTTAAACTGTGTTGTGGCAGCTAAGGTGCAGAAGGTGATAGCTGTCGAGGTTACCATTGCAATAGAAGTAAAGCTCTTTGTTCCCTTATTAGGGTCCCTTCCTATAGAAACTATTACCGGTATTGCCCTGTTGTGGTGTGCGCGAGCTGTGGAGGAGAAGGTGGTCTTTAGTCTATTCCTGCACATGCCACAGTACACTCGAGCCTGTCGCAAGCACAGAGTTCATGATCAAATTTATTATATGTGGGCGTCCACTAATATTTTATCACTGAGAATGACCAGGTTTTGTTTGACAGGGCTGGACCACCGCTCGCTCTGAGTTCTCCTCTTCCCTTCATAATTCGCTGTTAAATCTGAAATAATGCTCAACATACAGGTAGGCGCTCGAGATACAGCTGACAGGCCAAGGCCTAGCCGTGTGTGAACCAAGTATAGTAATATTATATTACTTTCTTAACAAGTGTCTATCCTAAAGTTGTGTGAACCAAGTATAGTAATATTATATTACTTTATTAACAAGTGTTTTAATTTTGTTGATGTTAAGTTTGGCATATAATGTTGGAAAAGGTTGCCAAGTGTGGGCTTGTTTTTCCACGCTGACCCTTCATATGTTTACAAGCTCCCCATAGCCGCAAGCTCTTATATCTGGTCTAACTCTAGCTGGGTGGAAAGACCAACTCTAGGAAAGACGAGTCCTCTCTCTAACAATCCGGACCCTTTTTGTATACCCTTATACAGGAGATCATTGAGCTTATCGTGTCAGAGTATGCCATTACTGGTTAAACAACACAATAGTCTTTTTTGTCTTTCTCCTTAATGAGTAAGCGCACTAATTTCTCTTACCATGCCTCTAGATTAGTGATCTTGAGTAGATAGTTAAGGAAGCATGCGGTTATTCGTATTTCATTTTATTCTTCCAAGCCTTAGAAAGCACTCACTGAGTTACTTACGGAATCTCAAATCTCTCTCGACGTCGAGAAGCTTTCTACTTTCTAATAGAGTCTTGAGTTATTCCATAATACAATCTTTGATGTCAAAACTGTAACAAATGTTATGCTTTGCTGTGAGTAGATCACCTGTGTGCTTTGGTAATAAGATGTGAATCTAAATATAATGTATCTGGCTACTATCCATTTTATAAAACACTGGTTCAGATTTACTACAATGCACCAACTGGCGCATCACTTCAAATCTTTTGCAATCCCATTTTATAAAACATTGGTTCAGCTTTACTACAATACATCAGCTGCCTTATCACTTCAACTCTTTTGCAATCTAAATTGGCTTGCTTCTGTAAAGGTGTAGGGTATATTATAAGATGAATCGGGAAAGCTTAATCTTTTGAAATTTAAATCAACTTCCTTATCACTTCAACTCTTTTGCATTCTATACGGGGTTGCTTCTGTAAAGGTGTTAGGTATATTATAAGATGAATCATGAAAGCTTAA
>SNQJ01S0163562.1:0-21316 GCA_010110895.2 Picea sitchensis | reverse complement strand
ATAGAACCCTACCTTCCAGTCTCTAAGTTTTCATCCTCCCGAGACCTTGTGCCCTTACTTTTGACTCCATATACCCTAAGGCACTGGTTAAATCTCCAACGTTGAGTCTCTAGTGTACAAAACCATCTTTTAAACTTTAATTTATGAAACCCTAACTAACCCTAACACTGCTAACCTAGGCTAACGTCATAGTTGGCGCAACAAACTTTTGACTAATATAAGCAATTGAATGATGATATCAAGCATTTACTGAGCAAGTTATTGATTGGATATATTGTAGGCTTGGTCATTTGGTAGATATTGATGAATTAATGATCTTTCATAGGATAAATAACAGAACGTTGACTTTCATCTTGTATCTATTGCATTGCTTATTGAATTAAATCAGATAGTTAAATAAGTACTAACCCTTTGAGTTATAGCCTGCAATATATATATTGTGTTGTTATTATCTTGTTCCGGGCAGGTGTTTTCAACAGGGCCTACACTTTTTTTATTGGTTGATTGGCCAGACTATCTGATACTAGTGGTAACCTGCGAGGAGGGAAATCTTAACACTTGACCTTGTATCCTTTGTCTCTTCAAACCCCAGGTTACCAGGGACGTCTCCCCTGGGCTAACCTCCCTAAACATAAAGAACCTCCCCATCGAGGTGACATTGGGTGGGGAAGGTTCTTGTTACGCCAGTTTGTCCTCTACCCTATAGCCTGTGACCTAAAATACAAACTGCGTGATAACAGAGTCAACGTTGAAATGTTTTCAAACTGTATTTGTATGCATTGAAATTTGACCTGGATAGACTATTCGCATGCCTTAACGATATGGGAGGGTTTTTGGACTCAAATTTCACTCACACACACACTTTATTCCATCATCAATTCATCATGGAAACCATAAACCCTATTTTTCATATGTTCTAGTAGATATGTTAATGATTCCAAGTTTCGTATTTGTATTTGACTGAAGGTCTAGCTAGCTTGCAAAGTATAAAATTGATATTTTAAGTTGATAAACTAAATATGAAATGAATCCAAGCATCGTTTTATATCGTCGCAAGAGAGACAAATGTAAATAATCTTGCAATGAATTAGCTATACTATTGACGAAAAAAGTTCGTCGATAGTATAGCTAATTCGTCGCAAGAATATTGTGTCTAATTTGAATGGTGTTACATGGTTTGGAAGGATTGCAGGGATTATATTATGGTTCAATGTAGTTTAGTCTATAAGAACAATCTCTATGGAAAACATCAAAATGGATAGTGCCATATCTTGTTCATAAGAAAAATATTCTTTGTATGTTTCCTTTGTGGTGGCTCAAGCCCTCGTTACACATGATGCCTGAAAATGAAATGTAACAATTTGACTATTGAATGATAGTGTTATGTCACCCATGGTTAAGGAAAGAACTTAAGGTTCTTAGGTCCTATTTGAATCTTCTTATAATTGAGATTCGTTACATAGTCCTTGAAAAAAGACAAAAGACTTATGTAGCGGATATTAATTTGGTCTTCGTGTGGGACATTTTATGCCATTAGTATGTTTTGTACAAAAATAATGGATCTTTGGGACTACACCATGGTCAAGGAATGAGGAACAAGGAACAAATAACAAGTAACGAGGAACGAGGAACACATAACAAGGAACAAGGAACATAAATTGTACGAGGACTAGACACCGACAACAATGACCTGTGAATGGGGCCAATGTTGAAATGTTTTCAAATAGTTTATGTATGCATTGAAATTTGTCATGGATAGACTATTCACATGCCTTAACGATATGGGAGGGTTTATGGACTCAAATTTGAATGACACACCCACTTTCTTCCATCATCAATTCATCATGTAAACCATAAACCCTATTTTTCTTTCAAAGTGCACAATTTGGTTGACGCAAGTTTTAAGTTTTCGTCAGTCTTTCTAATTCATTTTTCTTTCAGGTTCTACATTAATGTATATGTAATGTATCCTTGTCATATTTGTGATGAAAAATCCCTCTTTTTCATTGATTTCTTAATCAACACCATAAAAATACTAGACGAGGGCAACAATGACATGTGAATGGGGCCACCGTTGAAATTTTTTCAAACTGTATCTATGTGCATTGAAATTTGACCTGGATAGACTATTCACATGCCTTAATGATATGGGAGGTTTTATGGACTCAAATTTCATTCACACACCCACTTTCTTCCATCATCAATTCATCGTGGAAACCATAAACCCTATTTTTCATATGTTCTAGTAGATATGTTAATGATTCCAAGTTTCGTATTTGACTGAAGGTCCAACTAGCTTGCAAAGTATAAAAATGAGATTTCAAGTTGATAAACCAAATATTAAATGAATCCAAGCATCATTTAGTATTGTCGCAAGAGAGATGAATGTAAATAATCTTGCGATGAATTAGCTATACTATTGACGAAAAAAGTTTGTCAATAGTATAGCTAATTCGTCGCAAGAATATTGTGTCTAATTTGAATGGTGTTACATGGTTTGCAAGGAGTGTAGGGATTATATTATGGTGCAATGTAGTGTAGTTTATAAGAACAACCTCTATGCCAAACCTCAAAATGGATAGTACCATATCTTGTTCATAAGACACATATTATTTGTTATATGTTTCCTTTGTGGTGGCTCAAGTCCTCACTACACATGATGCCTGACAATGAAATGTAACAATTTGACTATTGAATGATAATGTTATGTCACCCATGGTTAAGGAAAGAAATTAAGGTTCTTAGGTCCTATTTGAATCTTCTTAGAATTGAGATTCATTACATAGTCGTTGAAAAAAGACAAAAGACTTATGTAGCGGATATTAATTTGGTCTTCGCGTGGGACATTTTATGCTATTAGTATGTTTTGTACAAAAACAATGGATCTTGGGGACTACACCATGGTCAAGGAATGAGGAACAGGGAACAAGTAACAAGGAACGAGGAACACAGAAAAAGGAACAAGGAACAAAAATTGTACGAGGACTAGACACTGACAACAATGACCTATGAATGGGGCCAACGTTGAAATTTTATCAAGCAGTTTCTGTATGCATTGAAATTTGTCATGGATATACTATTCACATGCCTTAATGATATGGGAGGGTTTCTGGACTCAAATTTGAATGACACACCCACTTTCTTCCATCATCAATTCATCATGTAAACCATAAACCTTATTTTTCATATGTTCTAGTACATATATTAATGATTCCAAATTTCATATTTGTATTTGATTCAAGGTCCAACTAGCTTGCAAAGTAAAATGTAAAATTTCCACGTGAAGGATTCATTGTTTCTATCAATCAATGCTCATATTATGATCCACAACCACATGTTGGTCCCCAGTTTTGACCATGCTCTTTGCGTATACTATATACCACAGACCTCCATTTATATGCCAGTACCACCCTTTTGACCTCATTTTGACATAATCAACATCTCCTTATCATTCAAAGGGGTCACCTAAGGTATCTTTGAATTTCAAGCTATTTTTATGCACTTTAATGCTTAAGGGGTCACCTAAGGTATCTTTGAATTCCAAGCCATTTTTATGCACTTAATGCTTTAAATTGATAATACGACTAATATCGCTTGTGTTAGGTAAAATTAACGCTATTCTTGGAATGTGATGTCGGTACCAAGTACCAACTCGTACCCGTGGAGTTACCAATGGAGCCGCTCGAGATATTTGCGTTATGGTGTGCGTTATGGTCCGAATGAGAGATAGAAATATCTCACAGGATGTTTGGAGTCAATAAGCCACGAGTACCAAGACACAATGATAAACCGATCAATTATTCTTTCATCATTCACACTTCGACACCACGCGTCACGGCGATGTGGAAATACGCTTTTAACCCGATTCATCACTATTCCTCGGATCGTGGATCCGCTTTGTTTTATGCATCTTGTTTCGATCAAGTATGAACAATACAGACTTCTATAAAACCCGGATCACTCCTCGAACGGGTTACCGCTACCGGGTTGGTCTATTGTTATTATTTTCATCGATTATGTGGATGTCGTGGAACATATGTTTCTTGAATATGTGATTGTCAGTGGTATGCTATGTTATTCGATTGATATACGATTTGAAGCATTCTATTTTGAGTTAATGATTATACGATGTCTAAATAGAATGTTATAGTCGGATCTAGTTGTTACTTACCAACGCGAAGCCGCTTTGGTTGGGTCTGGCCAAACCGGCAAGGCCATTTTATTTTGCAATGGATTTAGTTTTATGTTGTCATAGCTTAGTTCATTTCGAGGTTTTAAAACTTGCATCCGAGGTAGCTTAACGCTCATAGATCTAGTTTCTTTAGCATATTGGCATTTGTTTTATCCTCGAAGGTATATATGCACTATAGCGGACATCGATTTGATGTTTCGTGAACTGTGTTTTATTTCTATTCCTCGCTTCTTGAATCATTCTCTCTAGCGCATCAAGCATCTTGATGTTACCGAAAGTGTTAAACGCTAACTCCATGCCTCAGAGGGTTTAGAATATGTACGTGGTTATTTCGCTTTCCTTTCTCAATTCGGAATTTAACCTTAATTGAAGTACTTTTACTTTTCTCTTTGTTAGACATTAGCCACCTCTTGCCTCAAGCTAGAATAGTTAGATTACAGCTAGAACAAAAGGAGCTCCTGGTACCAATAGTTAGCATAATACTCTGTTTCCCCAGACGCATTATTATTAGATTGATTTTGTCATTTAATGAATGCATTTTCGGCCAATAATTGCAGTGTCCCAACTTCAAATGTAAATGATGATGGTAGAGGATTGGGCATAGAGGTAAAATAATCGTGTAGCACCATACTTTTGAATAGACGCAGCAGCATTCGTATGATTTCCAGACACAAGACTGCTTTTGTTGATGACTTAAATAGGAAATGCTTAGTTTCGAGTTAGTCATTAGAATTCAAATTCTAATAGGTGTGTGTGTTTTATTCTTAGACGATTCAGATAGATAATCGATTGCCTCTGCATACCGTATCAATCAAGTTTGCTGAACTCCGGGTTTGACAATTTAGTGCTCTGTGTCACTTAAAAGCTTCAATTTTAGCACTGACATTTTGATTGCTGTCGGGAGCCGCTTTAAAAGGTAAGAAGTTAGTTGTTTTGATTAGTTTTAGAATGAACTTAGCTTGGTTTGGTGTAAGTTAGCAAAGCTGATAGTAAGAGCAGCCAGGAATAAAAGGGTGAAACTACATATCGCTTAATATCATGTAATTAAACTCAATCTTAGTTTCTTTCTTTCATTTTAGTACGACTTCACATGAGAAATAGAGATCCTAGAGGTAGATTTAGGAGAAACATAGAACCACAAAAAGAAGAAGAAACCTCCCACCCAAAAAGCAAAAGAAATTGAAACTAAAATTATGGCTGAGGAAACAGTAGAACAAAACCTAGAACCAGAAAACACCATATATCAGCAAACTCAAACCTTGGTGATCCAGCCCTAGATGACAAAATTGATCCAGAGAAAATACAAGCCTTTCCTCAGAACCCTAACTTTATAGTTTCTCAAACAACAACCACAACTGTGGGATCAAAGGCCATAGGATCCTCAAAAGACCAATAGGATATAACACCTCCGATAGAAAGAATCCAGAAAGGTGGGATTTCACCACCTCACCAAAGAAAGATAAGATTGTTTTACAGTTCTGGGCAATCCTTTTACCATGGGAGAAAAAAGGGGAAACATACCTGAGGGACTTCATATTGAAAATGAAGGAGAGAACAAGCAGAGAATGATTTACCACAAGAAACCACCTTTGGTTTTCCTATTTTGGACTTAGTCCACAATGTCACCATGAAAAATATCCCACCTTCGACTCCAACCTTCCATGGGAAAATAGTGAGGACCCAGATGTATTCCTTTTCGATTTTGACATCCTATGCAGGAGTTACAACTACCTCCAGGATGCACATAAACTGGAATTATTCCCTGCCACCCTCAAATATTCTCACAGACACGTTGGTTCATGATTTTGGGAGAATACATCATTAGATCTTTGGAAGATATGAAGATGAAATTTTTAAAGAAATATCGTGATTCATTGTAAAACCAAGGATTCTCTCTAATGACATCTCTAAAATTCAATGTGCTAGCATTTAGAAGAAAGCCTTTGAGGATTTCTTTAGAGAGGATTTATCTTTTACCTTTCAAAATCTAAATACAGTGATCTCACACTCTTTGCAGCTTTCACCTTACTTCTTGAGTAAGTTCTAAAAATTTCACTGATTGCTTCAAATTTTTTCTGATAAATGGCTTCAGGAGACATTTATCAAAAGAACTTTGCAAAAATTTGTGAACTCTGTATAACTTACTACTCTCAAGAAGCAAGGGGAAAGATGCAAAGAGTGTGAGAGAATTGGTCAATAGAAATACTAAAACATCCACATCCTGTAAGCAATTTAAAGTCAGAATTGAAAACCTTTTGAAAAAAATTTAAAATGCACTTTAGGAACAATTGGCTCTCAACTAGACATTTTAAAGATAAGAAAAAGCAGGAAGAGGAAAAACTCCTGGCCTCCCCGGTGATATCTTTTGCCCAAAATGCGAAAACATCCTTTACTTAGAATTCCCTTTGGATTAACATTTCCTCAGGAGCAAAAGTAATATGTAACTGAAAATCATAAAATGTAAGACCTGGCCCATCCCACTGGACTATAGGCATTATTCAAGGAGGGGAAGCTCTGACCTTAATCAAGACCTAAGAAACTCGGCAAATTTAGGAATCCAAATGCAAATGCATACTAAGAACAAGCCCCACAATCTTCCACCTACTATCCACCCCTTTCTCAAAGAACAACAATAATCGCTTTGAACCGGCCAAGCCGGCCTCCATTGCACGCTCTCCCCATTTCAACCTTGGTACCAGTGGATGGAGTAGAATCCAAACTTTGAAATAATCACCAAAGATGTGCTGCCAATGCCCTTAATCCATGCATGCAAGATCTCCACCTAAGTAGCTATTGCTTGGTTTTACTCCACCTCCACATGCTAGCTATCACCGGTTTTAATTCCACCTTCCTTGCCACCCATTCCATTGTAAAATCCTCAAGAGCCCCGGGATCCAATTTCATCATCTCACCTATTTATTCACCAACTTCCATTCCAAACCAAGAAACCATGCACTCACCCCTACCACTTCATAATGCTGGATTTAACTATCCATCTTACAACATAAACCCTATTTCCATACAAGAAGTACAACCGAGATCCCAAGGATCTTAAATAAAAATCACCCCTAAAACAAAAACAGACCCAAAGGTAATCATTGAAGAACATGAAGATGAGCCTACCGATAATTTATCAACTGAGATACTCCCTCGGCTTGACAAGTTATCATTCAAGCGAAGGAATCAATCACGTTCTAATACACAACCTCAAAGCGTTCCTAAAGAGCCCTCCTTTTCCCCGAGAGGTCGCCTCATTGAAAACCACCATAATAACTGAAGTTTGACATCATGACAAACAACTAAGAAATGTCCGTGGTTAATATTCCCTATTACGTGCAATTAAATATGTTCCTATCTAAGTGCCAAAACCATCAAAGAACTTCGTACTAAGAAACTAGGATGAAAATAGAAAGATCCACCCACCATACATCTAGTAGGACAACTATAAAATTATATTTCTGAAACACCCAAAAATTGTAAAGTATGCCAACCAGGGAACCCAATAGGCTCTATGAATCCATCAACAAATGTATCTATTGGTAATACTTTTGGTTGATTTAGGTGCAGCCATTAATATAATGATTCAACAACATGTTGAACTGCGGTACGATCAATTTTCAAGCTTCCCAAATTCCTACAAGTGCATTTGAACCGAAGATGGAATCTATAAACTCGTATTGAGTTCTTGATGACATCTCAGGATTTTAGCCTCATGGAGTATCCTGTGGACTTCATGATAATTCATTCAAAGGATCCTACAAAATGGCATCACAACGGCTCTAGGAGACCTCCGGTCACAGCCCAATGCTTTATAGATGTCGTAGGGAGATATGTTTATCTCAAATGGCATTTCTTAACAGAAACTTACCCTGTTTCCACCAGCCCGACCTGTTACAGAAGAATCATGTTGGCTGAAGTGCCCCTATTTTGAGAACGAGGATGAGGAACCCTTATTCTCTATGGATGAGATCCATGCACTGCAAAAACCCACAGAGGATGACATTTTAGGGCTGGCTTCTTTTCTCAGAATAAAATGTTGAGTTTCTACAGACCTATCTGCAATATGATAAGATTTTCATAGAGGATTTTCAGGAACTAAGTGATTTATTTTCTTCATTTCACCATCCATGGTCTCTACCCGCTTCAACACTCAGGGCCATATATCATTCCAGTAGAACTCAGTCCCCGTAGATGTCTATACATCAACTCGAATTGAGTACCAGTCAACAGGAACAATTGACAAAAAACTTCTGAAAAAATGTGGGATTCTCATTAAATGTTAATCGATATGAAGGGAGTACACGTTGACACCTTCATTCACCACATCTACATCCAATCAGGGATAACCCCAGTAAGACGTACCTACAGACGCATGAATCCAATCCTAAAAAGACTTTGTAAAGAAGAATTATGTGGAACCTAAATGTTGGATTCATTTTCATCCACTGACAAGAATGGTTTCAAATCTCTTTTTGTGGTACCTAAGAAAATGACAGGGAATTGGAGAATTTGTGTAGACTTTAGGGAGATGAACAAGGAAACCCCGAAAGACTATTTCCCTTTACCCTTCATAGATAAGGTTTTGGATACCTTGGCTGAAAAAGATATTTTTCTTTCCTAGATGGATATAGTGGCAACTCAAATTCCAGATTACCCTCAAGACCGTGATTAAGACAACCTTCATACGCATGGGTACTATGCCTATAAGGTGTCATTTCTTTGATTTCCTCATGCAACGCCTCCTCAAGGACATTTTAGAGTCAGTCTCCTTGGTGTTTTTGCCGACTTGATTCCATGATCGTGAGCGTTTACATGGATGATTTTATCGCCTATGGTAACACCTTCAAGAAGCCCCGAAAATCTGAGAAAAGTCTCGATTCGCTATTAAGAATCAAATCTATCCTTTACCCATGAAAAATGCAAAATGACGAATCAAGGATTGTGTTGGGCCACAATCACCGGCTGAATCCAAAGTAGACCTAAGATTGAAGTGATAGTTAAGACCTCTCCTCCAAAACCTGTAAAGATGTGGGAGAAGATTTTTAAAGTACGTCACACGGGACCATTTCATTGAACTTCAAGCCAAACCTAAGTCACAAAGTTGATACGTAATCGTTGGGATGATAATTGTCGAGTGCTTTTGAGGATTTAAAAAAAAAACTGTCTATGGCACCCAGACTTAGAGGGCCAAATTCGGTCCTTCCTTTCCACATCTCCAATCGATGCTCCCGTGACACTGCTTTAGGAGGGGGGCTTGGGCAAAAGGAGAACCAATGGAATTATGCAATCTATTTTACTAACAAAAACCTTGACCCTCCCCGAATTGAACTATACAGTAATGTAGGAGAAAGAGTTTTCAGCAGTAGTTCATTCCATCAACAAATTTCGCCACTAAGCATTATCGATATGAGGTTTTTGTACACACTGACCACTCGCAATCAGATTCTTGATGAACAAAAATCCAAATACCAATCGTAGAATCAATTCATTGATTTATCAGCTTCCAAGAATTCAACATCACCATCGCTGATCGGCCAGTGGAAAGAGAATGGTTGTAGATTTTCTTTTCCTCAGATTCCTAAGATAGTATCGATAATTCTTAAAGGATCTATAACTTCCCCGATGAACATTTGTTTGCAGACGCTTTAAAACCCTTTGGTTTGGCATAACAAACTACTTTAGCCAATGAAGATTACTACCACTTATCACCCCATAAAAGAAAAGAATTCATCCAACAGAGTGCTTACTATTCTTGGGTAGGGAGGATCTCTTCTATACAAGTCCCTCGACATGATTATTAGGAGATGTAGTCCTGGGAAGATGAAATTCCCGGATATCTTCCGTGCCTGCCATGATGGGCCATGAGGACATTTCTCCGACAAGAGAACAACACATAAAATTATCATTCTAATCAGGATACTATTTGCCGACACTGCTCAAGGATGCAACGAAATATGTAAGAAGTCGCGGATACTGTCGAACGGATGGGAAGGCCCATGAAGCAGTAGGGATGAAATCGCCCTTATTTAATTAATAAGTTGTAATTGAAATCCATTTGATAAAATGGGCATTAGATCTTTGTAGGGCCAATTGGTTCATGTCAAGGAAGAAAAGTACATCTTGGTGTGCACAGATTTTGTGACTAAGTGGGTACATGCAAAGGCCCTATATCAAGCAAATGAGAAATCAGGGATTGAGTTTATGTACGAAGATATTTCCACCTCGCGTCCCACGAAATTGTCATGCACTCAAGGTGCTCAATTGAATCAAAATTGATGAAAGAACTCACTGACAGGTATGTGATCAAACACTGTAAGTCCTCTTCCTACCATCCACAAGCCAATGGGCAAGTGGATCCACAAACAAGTTCCCGAAGCCATTCGACCAAGACCATACACCCTTGCACTACAAAGACCTGGCGCATCGGACTCCGTAAGCTTTATGGGCATACAGGAGTACATGGAGGAATACCACTAGTCATACTCCTTACGAGTTGGTATTCGGTAAACGAATTCTGCTTCCCATAGAGTTCCTGATCCATACATTTCGCCTAGCAGGAGAGTTGGGGTTGGATTTGAGTGAAGCATGAAAACAAAGGGTCATGCAACTTAACGAATTGGGAGAAATGAGGCGGGATGCTCTTCAAAGGACCATCCTTGGGCAAAACCAACGGAGTAAGTGGCATGACAAATACATATCGACAGAAAAGCATTTCCAACTGACCGGGCATTAATTTTCGACTCCAAATACAAAACTTTCAAAGGAAAAACTTACAGTCTTAGATGGTTGAGACCTTATGAAGTAGAAATTGTTTTTTATAATGGTTTTGTCAAGATTAAAACCATAGATGACTCCCAGAACTCCTTTGTAGTGGAGATGGACATTCACTGAAAGTGTACAACAAACCTTTGTTAAAAGATGATTTCTTACAGGAAGTGGCCAACCAAACATAACTAAAGATAGTAGGAGAGGGGTCTTCCTCCTCACGCTTCCCTGATCATCATGCATACTGTTTTAAAGCTCTGTAAATAGTAGATTTTAGAAAAAGAAAAAATCAAATAACACAAAAAGAAAAAAAAACATTTGTTTTTTTTTTTTTTTTTTTTTTTTTTTTGATTTTTTTTTTAGTTTTTCAGGCTTGGTAAGAATGAGTGCGGAACTGAATTCACAACAAATAACAAGGTAATATTGTTTTATTTCATGAGATTTTCTTTATCGCGATGACTAACTTGTTTTGCACCATGTACATTCGAGCTTGTTTGTTCCCTTCGTTTGCTCATTAAAATGAAAGGGGCATTTATCAGAAGGATTATTCTTTACTGCACTGAAAAATTATTATGGGAAAGAAACCCCTTTGGAGTCTTCTTTTGCATTTCCTCAGACTCTCCAAAAATGAGGAAACAATGAGTACGAACTAGTTTGGGCCCCGCGAAATCCACAAGGAAAGGGATTACGGGACCCAAAAGGTTATGGTTCCGGCAGTAAATTTTTTATCCGCCATGTTGTATGATGTGGAATACATTAAGGTTCACCTTCCAACAAATCTCACCTTACTCCATTACCTCAACACCTTTATCCGGAGCAGTAGATCGATTGTTCAAAGAACTTTGGACTCTGCATGCCTTAATGGCGATGTCTTTGCTAATGTACCATGGAATACACCAATGTCTCTTGACTGATAGATCCTACAGGTGACTATACACCAACACCTCTATTTGTTGCTTCATTAGCCAGAAAATTCCGATTCACCATACGGGTCATCTCGATCATGGCTAACAAATTCATTAATGGTTGGTAATTTGATGATTTCTGTTTGTGTTCAAATTCAGAACATCTATTCACACAAGTCAGACTTGTACCATGAGTGAAGTTTTGAAGCTGATTGAAGACATGATTTCATTTGATTTTTCCCAAAATGTATCAAGAAGCCGTGTTCAGGTCATCCAAGATAAATGGCTGTCATAGCAGAAGCTCTTTTCCTCGCGAAATGGTGTTATTTGTTCAAATTCTTCCACAGACCCCTGAATGTTCCAGTAGTACCAATCAGTACCAGCACAAAGTTCATAAGTTACAGGTTCATAAGAAAGACCAGAGAAGCTACAACTTTCATGCTTTCAAATCCAAACTTAGCCTCAAACGATAATTTCACAAAGAACTTTGGTGCATAACAATGGTAAAGGTAATGTAACTTAGGTGCGCTTAAGTTCATAATGATTTATTGCATTAGTCCGCGATATTAATGTTTGAACTAAAGGTACCTTTAACTAATTCCATAACGCTCCATCATTTCCCAACCCGCATCTAAACTAACTAATCCTTACATAACATTTCGTAATATGGCAAATACACTCCATTACCAGAACTATGTTCGATTTGATTGGATATCATAACTCTACACCCTCGTATGAACTCCATCATGATCCGACACCCCATCTATCTATCTCCACCCCAATTCAAATCTTCTTATATCATTTTCCCGACCATTCCTTCCACCACATTCTCCCTTCCATCGTGATTCTCCTCTTCATCATCATTCCTCTCACGCCTCTCATCCAACCTCCACCGCTAATCATCAACTTTCCCTCGGTTATGCTAAGAAGAGCTGCTGGTAGCTAATCGACACGGTTAAACATACGCTTCCCCGAAGCCCTCCTTCTAATATAGGTAAATGAGAGAAATTCTTTCAAGTGTATTTACTCTAAAAAGGTTCAATGTATAACGCATGCTATCATTAATTCCGTACTTATACCGCGATTTCGATGGTGAGATCGCTGCTGTGGGCTTAATTTGAGTTCGGGTCATGAGGAATTCATTGCGTGAGGGTAATCTGGGCTAACGGCACCAGCAGCCGTGAGGTGGATGAAGGGATAACCAGTGGATAAGGAGCTCTGTGAGAAATTGTTAAAACCTCAGTACCCGAACACAAAATGGTCCGAGGGAACGGCTTCGAGTTCTAATGGAGCCACAAATGGCCTGGCGTTGATCATCCCAGTTGTTATTTAACGTATGTAGGGTCGACATACCATTATAATCACCAATAATCTCGGATCGATATTACACTTCACGTAATTCACGATAACATACCATTTTTCTTGTTAAAAAGTTTGAAAGGACACGGAACTGGTCCAAAGGGTTAGTGAGTTTTTGGGGAGTTTATTTCACTTCGGTTAGTTAAATTATTGATCACTTCTGCACTATCGAAAAGCAAGAGACTTGGGACCTCTTCACTCTAAAACCCTCGCCCATGCCAAGTCAAAAGCTAAGAAAGTGAAGCCTGTTCCCCCACACAAAAAAAGTCGAACCCCAAGAAAAAAAGCCAAAAACTCGACTAAAGACTTTAGGGACCCCGGTGCCCAACTCCTCCAATTCATGACGAGGTGGTAGAAACCAATGTTGAAACCGGGAAGGCCACCACACCTATAGAAGCAGAAATCGGTCTCCGAGTTCTCCCCCCGCTACCGAGAACATAATCGATGCGGAGGAACTAATGGTCAGCTCATAAGCCTAGGAGGAACCCGAAGAGGAAATGTAAAGTGTATTGTCGGGAATGGAAAACTCAGTACCCAGTTACCCCACACAAAAAAGATTGGAAAGTATAGATGGAAACGAGGAGGCCCTAGAGCCATCTAAGATGACCTCGATCCCACCATCTGAAAGAATCAGAGAACCAAACGGTAGGCCACAATTTCATGGACTCAAGATAATTGTGCGTATCGAGTCCATCCAAGTACACCAACTGCACCTCCGCTCATATGCCAAAAGAACCCACTCCCGAACCTAACCCAAATTTGCATCAGAATCCCTAATTCATAATTCTGATCCAGCTTGACACTTATAAGAATAGCCTGCATCGGGCTTTTACTTCCTCAATTCAGCTTTAGGACTATGATGTCGGAGTAGTTTTCTACACTCCCCGCCTCGTGAGTCCCAAGAGTTCACTCCATGCGCCTAGCCCTCCAAGACAACCCGGATAAGAGCAACAATTGAAACCCAGACCATGAAGCCTCCAAATGTCCTTGAAGCCAATGTGGTGACGAAACTAGAGCGTGGAGCAACAGATCAAGGAGAAGTTGTATGAGTATCGTATTGGATAGACATGTTAAACCGAAATCTAACTCCTAAGCTCATGGTAAATCACCTCTTATCCAAAGTTGAAAGGGTAAAGCAAAGGAATAAGGATATTTAAAAAAGGAAATGTATAACTTTGTGAGGGATTGCTAGGGAAGTAATAAGGCTTCGGCACCGTGGTCCCAGAAAGAAATTAGGAATTTGAAGAAGCAGGAGAGGCTACAGATGTTGGTTGCAGCTGCTGTAACCCTTTGATGGCTACCAAGTTTTGATTTTTCTTGCCTCGAGGACAGTAAGAACTTCTGCCAGGGGGTATGTTGGTTGGTCCCCGGTTTTGACCATACTCTTTGCCTATACTATATACCACAGGCCTCCATTTATATACCAAGCACCACCCTTTTTGACCTCACTTTGACATAATCAACATCTCCCTTTATCATTCAAAGGGGTCACCTAAGGTATCTTTTGAATCGCCATTTTTATGCACTTTAATGCTTTAAATTGGTATTGGAATTAATATCGTTTGGGTTAGGTACTAGTGCTATTCTTGGAACAGGATGCAGGTACTAAAAATTCAACCTCTAATCTCGTAGAGGTGCCCAATGGAGCTTCGCTCGAGGTCCGTGTAATTTCATGGTATATGCTATGGTTCGAATGAGAGATGGAAAGATTCTCAGGACAGTTGGAGTCATTTCCACAGAAGTGCTCGAAGGCCTAATGATAAACTCCGATCGGATTATTCTTTCATTTCATTAATTTGTGGATAATTAATGCGGTCACTAAGATGTGAAAATACGCTTTTAACCTGATTCCATGACTGTTCTCGGATCAGGGATCCGCTTTTTTTATGCATCTTTGTTTTCGACCGTTATGAACAATAAGACTTCTAAAAAAACCCGGGATCACTCCTGAACGGGTTACTAATAGCTAAGCAGCATAGAAGTATTGTTATTACATCGGATTATGTGATGCCGTGAACATATGTTTTGAATACAGATTGTTGTGCTATGGTATCGGATCATATAACATTTGAAGCATCTCTTTGAGTTACTGATTATAATGCATGTCCTAATAGAATGTTATAGCTCTGCCTGCTGTTACTTTTGCTAACATCAAGCAGCTATTTTATTGGGCCTCACAAACCAAAAGTGTTTCATTTTATTTTGCAATAGATTTAGTTTTATGTTGTCATAGACTTAGTTCATTTCGAGGTTTTAAAACTTGCATCCGAGGTAGCTTTAACCTCATATAGATCTAGTTGTTTTAGCATATTGGCATTTGTTTATCTGAAAGGTATATATGTAGCTCATAGCGTGACATCGACTTAGTTTCTTTAACCGTGGTTTATTTATTCCCTCGCTTGAATCAAGTCTCAACAGATCGCTATCTTTTGATGTTGTCAGAAAGGTTAAACGCAGACTCATGCCTGGTTTAGAATATGTACGTGGTTATTTCTTGTTTTCCTTTCAATCTCTAAATTTAACTCGCACTAGTACGCATTTTGGTTTGTTAGACATTAGTTACCCTTGATTGGTTGGGGAATAGTTAGATTACTAGAACAAAAAGGAGCTCCGTAGTACCAAGAGTTAGCATAATACCTCAGCTCGCAGGATGCATTAGATTGATTTTTTTGTTGCTCAGAATGAATGCATCTTCGACAATACTATGCATGTCCTAACTTAAACAGAAATGATGATGGTAGAGGATTGGGTATAGAAGTAAAATAATCTTGTGGAACCAAACTTTTGAATAGACGCAGCTAGCACAAGATTTTGAGCACAATAAGACTGTTTTTCCGTTGATGACTTAAATAGGAAATGCCTTCGAAAGTGCTAGTCATTAGAATTCAAACTACTTAATAGGTGTGTTTTCTCTTAGGATCTAGCATCTTGATAGATAATTGACGCTTCGGGTTCCGCACATTACCTATGTATCACCGTTTACCAACTCGGGTTTGACAATTTAGTGTTTCAGTCACTTAAAAGCTTCAATTTAGCGTCCTGACACTCACATTTCCATAAGATAATGTATCACTTTTAGTGGATCATACATATATATTCTATCCCTAATAGTTAGTTGGAAAAACCTCCTTAACAATTGAATTATGTGGCCACTTCCACCACATTTTAATTATCAACTCCCATAAATAATGAACCTTTGACTCCATTTTCATGACTTAGCGAGATATATTAAAACTGGAACTTTATCCTTAAGGAAAGTGGCCTCTTTATAAAATTCCCATATTCTAAATATCTAGAAACCCAAGAATGAAAAACGACTTTATTAAATTCTTATGGAGTAGTCTCGCAGGAGAAAATTGATCATCAACCACTTTTTGAGGGTAGTCATCAATTCATCCAACATTATAATCCTTTGATCACATACCTATTATTCCTTTGCATCGAATTTTTTGGGACTACATCAACACAAGTTTACATAGACACCTTTCTTTTCTTTGTTATAATTCCTTGAGATTGAAAAACCAATTCATAATGATTAACAAACTCCTTTCAAATGTTCCCCTGGTCAATGATTATATTTTTATTTTTATTCTCCTTTGAGGGGTCTTTAATATGCTTCAAAAGTCTCATATTAGAGATTTGAAAATCTTATAGTAGGCTCTCTACATGTCTTAAGCCAGAACCCACTTTGATCTAGACCCCCTTATTCTATATGCTGTCTCATCAAAATTTCTTTTAGTGTTTGTCATTTTGGTCGGGCTTTTATTCATTGAAGGGATAAGCCGAGGCATTATTGAAACTTCCTCGATCTATTAAACTTTCATATTCTATCATGGTGAAAGAAGAAGAAGAATTTATTCTCTATCTAATATTTTCAAAACCTACTTGTTTGTGTTTTTGGAATATACCAACTGAATCAAAGCCCCGGTGAATTTTTTGACATAATTTGGCCAAATTACTCAAAGTGATAAATAAAGTTTAAACCTAGTAAATCTAACTCTTATAAACACAAAAATAAATTCCATAAGAAAAATATATTACTCTCTAAACCGCTAGGGTCCCATGATATAGTCATTTTGGTCTCCAGCTATCTATTTGGAAATCTATTCAATCATTTTGAGAATGTCTTTATGATAAGAAGCTCAGGAGTAATGGTCCGGTGGTGTATCTTGTGTTTCAAAAATGTGTCCAGGTATATCCAAAGCTGGAAAATGATGTTTCTTTGAGATCTCGAATGCAAAAGTGCTGCCATCTTCTAGCTAAGGGTTGATTTTCACTGCAAGTTATAAGCTACCAAAGCTAATACTTTTGTCACTATAAAGGCAGCACCTGTGGTGCTCCTAGTTTCTCAAAAATACACTCGGCTAACGGTTAGATCTATCCTCCCATCGGATTCTCAAATCAACAACAGTACACATGTCATGATGATCTTAAGTGCTACCGAAATTAAATAGAATTGGATCATGATACGATCTGGGCAAGGGATGTATGTTTGATATGATTATTTAATGAAATCTATTAAACCCTAATCTAGTAGATCCGAGTTCTCTGCTGCCAACTAAGATCACCATAAACTCACATCATTCATTTTTACCTAATCTATCACATGGTGTCTGTCCTGATTGAATGATGCAGTCATCATTATGATTTGAGTTTTATTCTTTATTAAGGGTTTATTCTAATAGATTGTCATTCAAACCTTTTTCCCATATCACACATTTTCCCTCTGGGCTTCTCTAGCTTCACTGCCCCTATCATCACACCTGTGGTCTCCTAAGCCCCGATTTCCATTGTATTGGTGTGTTTTGATAATTGGTTTTTCCATGAAGAAGGGAGGGGGCTCCCACTGGAAAGTGAGTTTTGAATAGAGAGTAACATATATAGAATCCTCACCCCTGGAGCATTTGCATGTCTGTAGTAAATGGGATGGATGCTACAAGCACCATGAGAAACTGCTAACATTTCACCAAGGAGTGGCTGCAGGCATTTTCCTTAACCTTGATGGAGCCAAGGCCAAAGTGGAAACAATTGAGATGCAGGTTGATGAATACATTGTTGCGGAAACAACAAAGATACCTGGGACTGATGAAAGATGGTTTAAAACAACCAAGATACCTAGGACTGGTGAAATATGGTTCAAATCAACCACCACTAAATACATTGAATTCAGGTCTTATCTCAAGCCTAAACACAAATGTATTATCTGGAAGAAAGATATCCCTAGATCCTACTTGGAGGAAAAAATGGAAACACTTTCTCAAAGAAATACAATTATATATTACATGTGAGGGTAGATACAGGAGTGATGTTCTCACTACTTCTAAGCTCATGAACCATTTCATAGGTAGATGTCATTTGAATCTTCCCTTCTACCTTCATAGAATTTTGACAAAAATGACACACCAAGTTCAGCCAAACCTAGCAAGGTGCAAGTTAGGGTTTTCCATCATATCCTTATCAAAATCATAATAAGTTTGAAGAATTGGGTAAGTAGGAGGGATAAGAATTGGGAGCATCTTAATTTCTCGGGTGAATTTGAACCAGAACCCAGCCTAAGGACAAAAAGAATACCTCATCCAATAAATATTCAACACCACAGAGTAGTAAAAGGAAAAGAAGAGCCATTTCCTTAGTAATTGCAGAGGAGCCAACCTCTTATTCTAAGTCCAAGAGATCAAAATATGCTTGATTTCTGTACCTAAGCTACGAAGGTAAAACTAGTGCCTCCTCGGATATCACTGTCTTTGAATCAGCCTCATACGTGATCTTTCAGAGAGGAGGTAACATTATAGAAGAACAAGAGGACTCCAGCAATTCCCTTGAAGAAAATAACACCTGAGTCCAGTTCAGCATGAAGTCTTGATTTCTCAAACTCCCTAAGAAGCACTCCTTCCCACCCTGCTTTAAGATCCTGAGGCCCCCGGCATCAAACAAACAAACACAATAAGTCAAGATCAAAGAAGATAAAAATATTGAGAAAGAAGTCACGGAGCTGAAGTTACTGGAAAAGGTGGTCAAATCCCAAAATGAGACCATCACAAGGACATCATCAGAGGTAAGAAATTGTTTTCAAAGACTAGCTAAAATGCTTGTTAAATTGGAAAAGAAGAAAAAAAAGGTTGCTTAAAAAAACAAGAAGCTGTACAAGGTAGCTAGATGTTTTAAGGTGAAACTAATGCTCTAATATGAAAAGCCTATATCTCATCCATGCCTGGATAATTTAGCAAAGGCTGTAGAGAACTTGAATGAGTAACCTTGAATTTCAAATGACTGAAGGAATTTCAAGTTTGAAGTTTTGATGAAGATTTTCAAAGCCCGTGAGCCTCGGCTACTTTATGCCAGTTCTGGCAGCAGTATTGTTAGCCGAAAGTTCCTTCAACTTACCCCTACGATTTTACGCTTCTAAGCCAACGGAAGCGCATGAACTAATAGAATGCTCATTTGTTTTTTCTTAGATCGAGGATTTTTGTTTCCAAATCATGTAGGAATGGTTTTTAAGGTAAGATAAAAATTATTGTGGGATATAGATCATCATCCTTTTCTAGTTTTTGAGGTAGATGATAAGGCAAGATGACTAAGTGGCCTTTCTATTTTGGCCAAAATTGCTCCTCACTGAGGAAAAAAGGAATCTCAAATGGCCCCACTGCCTTGGCGAAGACTACATGAAGACTCACCGAGAGATCGAGGGCTTGTTGAAGACTTAGCTGATAAGGGTTTGACCCTTAAAATCAGGACTTGATCCTACACATCATATTAAATTCAATCTTGTTTCTATTTTTAGTAGTAACACTGTGATCTAGTTTTATAGGATCCTTTATCCCGTTTTAAAAGCTATAAAGCCTATGAATTTTAAGAAAGAATGGGTTAAACTGATAGGGAAGGATGGCATGAGAATGTCCCCATCCCTTGTAGAAATGTTTAAAAATCTGTAAGTGACTTTTAAGGAATGAATACAAAGGCATTATATTTCCTGATTCTTGTGTCGCACAGAGGTGAAGTTTTTCCCTCGATGTAACTTGTTATTGTCCTATTTCACATGAAGTTTCTTTCTTCATTGTTTATGAGAAGATGATATGAAGGATTTGTTCTTAACATGGAAAATATTTCTAGATTGGTTCTTATAGAGAACTTCATATTCAAGTCAACAATTAGTACAACTTTGCTAGTAAATGGCAGTGTGAGTGGGACAAAATTCAATTTTTGTTATTTGTACAATAGCATAAAATCTCTTGTTTTTGTAGATTTATCTTGGGATACCCACCAATAGGATCGTGTGCATTATTTTTATGGATTAGGATTGACGATTGGAGTACCGAATTTGGAGTTGTATACAATAACCTTTTCATTCAAAATTTGTTATTAGTATATGAAGATCATAGTCATTTTGTTCATTTGCTTGAGATATGTGTTTATGTATTTCTAGTTGTATTGGCACTGCTATATGTATTATGCTATTTAAGTCTAGAAATGGGAAAACTACCTTAACAATCATTCTTGCATCATCATAAACTTAATCCTATGTGTACATATGACATGGAGTCCTTGTTGGAATTACAAGTTAAATTATAAACCCGTTTAGTTATAAAATGCACATTATATATCCCTAATTTTATATAGATTCAATAAAATGAAACCCCTTCCCTAAATATGCACACCTAAAGGGTTGGTATGCAAAGTTGACATGTCATACTCCAAGGAACATCATTTCATATGCTTAGAATGCATTCAAAGTGATCAAAATGCTGAGTGTTTACTTAAAAAACTTAATTCTATAGGTAAAACAAGGTACCCAAAACAATATGCCATGGCTACGTAAAATGCATCCCAAACCTCACAAATGCACTCCAGATGAAATATGAAAATATCTATATGTACTATCTTAGATGGTGAACCATCCTACATTTTCAGAATTAACTCTATAGTGCCTAAATACATTATATAGAGATGACAACATGAATATTTCCTTGTTTTTGTCAATTCAAGAACTGCACACAAGTTTTTAGAAAAATAAAATAAAAAAAATGCACACCCAAGAAAAATATGCATGCCATGTATGAAATAAAGCATGAAAATGATGTATTGTAATGTTCTCAAT
>SNQJ01S0163561.1:1190-21316 GCA_010110895.2 Picea sitchensis | reverse complement strand
GCTGTTAGGTACCCATGAACATAATAGGCTGGCTCGTGATGAGACCCCCTATCCTTTTGGCTAGGTCTTGTTTTGTTATTTTTCTTCGAGTCCCTCTTGTTTCTTGTTGAGAGGCTTTTGATTGCCTTCTTGGGGATCCCTGGGCGAGGCATCTCGAGGTTTCATTTTTAGGCTTTTATCTTTTACCAACTGCTTTTACCTTCTGGACCTTTAGCCCCTTCTTCCCACGAGATAAGGTGCAACCCCACAAACAAATCATCCTAATGCCCAAACAAGGAGAATGGGACAGATGAGCGGGAGACAAGATGGAAAAGTGATGGTATGATGGGAGCGGACGATGTGTCTTTAGAAACCCCCCAGTGGCAAACCAAAACCTATGGGTACATGCTTGCTAGGGCACCCAGTCAATCTCCCCAAGCATGGTCAAGTGGGTCAATGTAAGATCCAAGCAGTCATCAAAAATAAAAGGAATTAGATGCATACATTTAAAGGTTATAATAATCAAAAGTGACACATACCATGATACCTGGACCAATTACCTCATGGAGCAAGAGCCTTCTCCGATACAAGACCAAGCCAATGGTGATGGATGCTGCTGCTGCTGACAGGACGAATCTGACAAAAGAAGAGAAGGATGGGCCCTCCAGGGCCATGCTCAGGTCAATCCTGCTCTCGGTACTCCATGTCTAGGACCCGTGGGCCTCGAGACATGATCTCCTAGTTATCCCTAGAAATCGGGGATAACAGTCTCTTCAACCACTAAAACCCTCATTTATTTTCTGTTTATTCCATTATTCTTTCATACATCTTATTGGGTATATTTCTGTTCTAGAATAGGTCATATTTCAATCACTTATTTGCATATTTTTGTATGTAAAATCTTGTTTTTACTAACAATTTTTTTTTAAAGGTTTTCTGGTTATTGTGTAGCATTTCCAACAAGCTTTGTTTGCTGATTTAAAGCAGGTTTGGACCAGACAAGGGGAGGTGCTGCCCATTTGGGGCCATAAAACACCAAAGAAGAACCTCCCAAGTAAGGGTTTTTGAATACCCACTTCTTCTCTTCTCTTTCTCATTGTAAGCAAGCCCAAAGAGAGTCTCTTGGACTTGCATTTCTCCAAGTATTTTAAAATTTCCGCGTTTTATTTACTTGTTTGCCTACGACTAGCAAAGAGGATTGGCTTTGCCACCCATGCTAAATCGTAAGGCTAGGAAATTAGCTTAAATTTATGTTTCAAGCATTTTAATTATTTGCCCCACTTATCCTTAAGACAAGGTTGAGAGGCTAGGTGCTTTGCTTTCTTGTCAAGTTAATTCTTTCATTTCTTTCACCCACTTTGGCACAAAATCGGTAGGCTTGTCCTCCTCCTTGTGCCTTAGTTGAGGTTGCAAATATTTATTTCAATTATTGTTTTCCCCACTTGTCCTTAAGACAAGTTTGAGTGGCTAGGATCTTGTCATTTCACTTTCCAAGCTTTATTTCATTGCATTATTTATTTTTGACTACACCTAGCAAAGAGGTTTGGCTAAGCCAACCCATGCTATATCGCAAGGCTTGTTTTTAGCTTAGCTTGCTATTCTTTCATCTTGTTAATATTTGCTTTCTCATCTTTTAATTTGTTTAATTTGCAAAGTTATTTAATATTGCTATCTCATTCTTAAGATTAAGCAACTATCTAATTGATTAATATCTTGTATCTTAAGTTGGGAATCATTTACTTTGCAATTTATTTTCAAGTTAATCATAGCTTGTAGTCTAGACTAGGAGGGAAGTAATCTAGTCTAATTAGGCACCTTGGACTGGTACAACTTTCGCCACCAAAAAGGAGGCTTGTGGAGGCTACAGGGGGTGCTAAGTCGGGGACGACTTCACGGCACTAGGTGTCCCCCCTGTTTGAGCGCCCAAGTTTTTCGGGTTGACCTGTGGAGCTAGGGAAGGGCCTTGTTTGCCCTTCTTCTTGAGCACCCAACAATCATTTTGGCCAAAGTGGTAAGAGTCTAGGGGTAGACACATAGTTTAGGTTTGTTTCACATCAGCTTAAGCCCCCCTAATCGAAGAGAGACTCTAAAACTTATCTAAAATTTACCTACTACACTTCACAACACTTGTGCTTTACTTTTCAACATCTTTAGTTGTGCAAACCTTGTTGTTCAAGGCTTATTTTCATGCTTATGGTTTGATTTACTAGCACTTTTCATTTCCAAGAACTTCACTTCAAAGTTGGGCACTTTACTTTCAAGTTTCACTTACTTTTGAGGTTGTTTATCTGTTCAAGGGCATGCTAATCTCAAGTTGCGCACCATCTCTTTGGGGCACTTGCTTGTAGTTTCCCCCTTGCTTCAGAAGTTGCGCACTTGCTCTTTGTTGGCTCTTTCATCTACTTGAGTTGCACACTTGCCCTTTTCCAAGCTTTTCCAAGTTGTATCTTTCATGGTTAGTTAGTTGTCTCTTGTTCATTAGCAATAGTTGATCTCTTGTTGTATATCTCTCTAACTCTTTTTTTTCTTTTTCTTGTCTATAGTGTAACTTACATTTTCATTGTGTATTTGTCATAGCTTCATTTCATCTTGTAACTTATTGTAGAGTTATTCTTTTGTAATTAGATCACTTAATTCTTTCTAATTCTTTTTGTATAAACTTAGTTGACCCCTTGCCCAATTTATAGGCACTAGTCTTAGTTTCCCTTTAGGGAAAGGTTTTGACTATCATTTAAATTGTGCATTTGCATTGCTATTTGTCATATAGGTTAGATTCCCCCTAACTTAACAAAACTAAAATTAACTCCTAGAATTCACTAAATAACTCACATAGTAAATAGGGTCTACCTCCCTTGGCTTCCCTAGGAGTAAGCCTAGATGGAAGAAGTCCAAATCGAGGTGATAGTGGGTTTGGACTTATGCATTGTGCCTCCAAGGACACACCAAGTGGATTGAGACTTTTCCATGCCTGTAAGTGTGTATAAGGACGACAACAGGTCTCTTAACCCTCTCTTATAGCTGCCCAAAACCCTAATTCGTTGTTGACTCTATTTTTAGCTCATATGTTCTATGTTTAGCTCACTTTGGCTTAAAACGCTTTTAGTCACTTTTAGCTCAATGTAACTTTCGAACTATAACACCCTCGGCTGAAGTGACCTCTAATAACCTTGTTTACCGTTGTATGACCCTGGCTATAGTCTAACGGGGTTGTTTAGACTATTAAGCCTCCTCTCTAGAGCTCCTATTCGAAAAGGGACATTACAGTCCTCTCTTCCTGAGATTGCTTGTCCTCAAGCAATACCAACCCAGGGTGTTATAACACCTACTAAATCTCCCAAGTAGCATCCTCTACTGGAATCCCTCTTCATCTGATCAGACACTCTGATGACCCTGCTCCTCAGTTTCCGCTCTCGGAACTCCAGTACCTCCTCCAGAACTAACTCCAACTGTCCCTCCTCATCCAATGGGGGAAGCTCCTCTTACGTGCTGATGAATTGTCCCACGACCTTCTTGAGGCAAGATACGTGGAACACGTTATGAATCTTGCTCCCTTCTGGAAGCTCTAGCTCATAAGCAACCTCACCTACTTGGCGCATGATCCTGTATGGTCAATAGAATCTAGGCTTGAGCTTCTCGGCCCCACTCTTCTTCAGAGGTGACTGTCTGTAGGGTTGGAGTCTCAGGAAAACCAAGTCCCCAATCTCAAAGCTGCGCTCTATCCTGTGCCTGTCCGCACTCATCTTCTGTCGATTCTGCGTTGTTTGTAGGTTCTCTTTCAGTAACTTGAGAATCTCTTGACTCTCGGTGATCCAGTCCTTGGCTTTGGGAGCTCTGCTCTCCCCAAAAACCAAGTCTATCAAAGTTGGAGCATCATAAGTTCATAACCGTACAATGCTCGGAAGGGTGTCATGCCAATGGACATATGGAAGGTGGTGTTGTAGCAATGCTCTCCTAGATGTAGCCACCTGACCCATGTTCTCTATTGTCCACTCACATAGTTTCTCAAATACCCCTCAACCCACTTGTTGACTATCTCGGTCTTCCCATCTATCTGAGGGTGATAGCTGGTGCTGGGTGTCAACTTTGTCCCTACCAACCTAAACAACTCCCTCCAAAATGTACCAATAAACTAACTGTCCCTGTCACTGACGATGTTCCTTGGCAACCCATAGAGCTTGAAGACCTCCCTAAAGAATAACTCGGCCACCTGAACTGCATTGTAATCTATCGGTATAGCATAGAAGTGAGCGAACTTGTTCAATATATCAACCACCACATAGATGCAGTTCTTACCCTGAACCTTAGGTAGGCCTGTGATGAAGTCCATCGATATGCTCTCCCATTTCTGCTTCGGAATGGGAAGCGGCTAAAGTAGTCCTGTTGGAAGTGTATGCTTTGACTTGTTTTGCTGAAAAGTCACACACTCACTGATGTACCTCATAACGTCTTGCTTGAGGCCCTTCAATGAGAACCTCTCTCTGATCTGCCTGTAGGTTTTGAAAAACCCCCGATGGCCAGCCAGTGGTGAATCATGAATTGTTGCTAAGATCTTCTTCTTGAGCCCCCAGTCTAGTACTAAGTAGACTCTGTCCTTGTAGAATATGACATCGTCAATGACCTTGTACCTGCTATCCTGAACCTCGCAAGCGGACTTGTTCTTGTAATATTCCACTAACAAGTGGGATTTCTAATCCGCTGAAATCTTCATCAAAGAACATGTCGCAGGTCTCCTAGACAGTGCATCGACTACAATGTTCTTCTTCCCCTTGACATACTCTATGTCGAATTCGAAAGCCTGCACGTTTGTCACCCATTTCTATTGGCACTCACTGAGATCCTTTTGCTCAAGGAAATACTTTAAGTTGTTATGATCTGTTTTGACCACGAATTTGTTGCCCACCAAATATTGTTTGAATTTGGTCAAGGCATGCATGATTGCTAGCATTTCCTTGTCATAAATGGAGTATGACCTCTCAGGCTGATTGAGCTTCCTTCTCTCGAACACAATGGGGTGTCCTCCCTGCATCAAAACTTCCCAGATGCCCTCGCCGGACGCATCACACTCTAATACAAAAGGTAAAGTGAAGTCTAGTAATGCTAACATTGGACAGGTGCCCATGACTTCCTTCATGTGATCAAAGGATTTTTGTGACTCATCGGTCTAGATGAAGGCCCCCTGTCTGGTGAGATCTGTAAGTGGTGCTCCAAGATAAGAAAAACCCCTGACAAACCGCCTGTAATAGTTGCATAGCCCAAAGAAGCTCCTCAACTCTGTCACATTACTGGGCATTGGCCAATCCAGAATGGCCCTGATCTTCTCCCGGTGCTCCTGAACCCCCTGCGCACTGATAATGTGGCCCAAGTAAAGTAGTTTTGTCATATCAAATTCACACTTGGACTCTTTGGCGTATAGTGACTATGCCTCCATGATGCTGAGCACCTCATCCAAGTGCCTCAGATGCTCCTGCCATGTCTTTCTATAAACCAAGATGTCATCGAAGAATACCAAGAATGATTTCCTCAGCTGATCCCTGAATATGTGGTTCATGCAAGATTGAAATGTAGTCCTTGCATTGGTTAGCCCAAATGGCATAACCAAGAACTCAAAAGTACTGAAGTGGCATCGAAATGCTATCTTCTCTATGTCCTTCTTTCGGATGTTGATCTGATGATATCCAGAGCATAGATCAATCTTCGAGAAGAAAACTACCCCATGCAGTTCATCCATCAACTCATCGATACGAGGGATAGGATACCAGTTCTTGATGGTTTTCTTGTTCAAGGCCCGATAGTGGATGCACATCCTCATGGTGTCATCCTTCTTTAGAACTAAGACAATTGAAGAAGTGAATGGGTTGCTGCTAGGTCTGATGTGTCCCATCGCTAGCAATTCCTTAATTGTTTTCTCTATCTCATCCTTGAACCTCCTAGGATGACAATAGGGTGGTGTGATCATAGGTTTGGCTCCCTCCTCCAATTCAATGGTGTGCTCAAACCCCCTGTTAGGTGGTCTCCCTGGTGGAATCAAGCCAAAAACCTGTTGATGTTGTCCCAACAAGTTTTTGATCTCTATCTGATACTGCTGTCGACCCTCTAAATCCCTCTGTGTAGTGATCAAGCACTTTGTGGCCTATGCTACCTCCCCATGCCAAAAGATCCTCTCCATCCTCTTGGTCGAAACTGTCATGGGTGCTCCTATCGACATGCCCCTTAGTACAATCCTCTTTCTGTCATTGTCTCTAAACCCCATCTCCAAGGTTTTGTAGTTGGTGGTGATTTTGCCCAAGGTGATCAACCACTAAACTCCCAACACCACATCTGTGTTAGATAGGTCAACTACATAAAATGTGTCTCTCATGGTGTAGTTACCTAGCTTTATCTCCAAGTCTGGAACTCTGTCTAGACACCCCATTGTGTGGCCATCTACTACTGCAACATCAAACCCCTCAAACTCCTCTATCTGAAGTGCTTGCCTCGATACCAATGAAGCATCAATGAAGTTGTGGGTGGCCCCACCATCTATCAGGGAAATTTCCCGGTATCCCTGAATAGTCCCTTTGATCCTGAGGGTGTCATACCTAGGAACACCACAAAGGGTCGCTATGAATCCTCCCTTTGTTGGTTTTCGTCTGTTATCCTGCTTAGGAGGTTGTCCTACTACCAGTGGGTGGGTCCCTGTCGATGTCGGTGGTCTCTGGGGAGGTTTCTCCTCTGCCTGTGATGGATCCTCCTCTGAGCTAGTGGATCCACTATCTCGCTCCTCCTCCTCACTATACACACTGTCTGTTGCCACCTCGATATAATGGATCTCTCCCTTGCCCATGCACCTGTGGCGTGGGACCCAAGGGTCCTTGCAGGTGAAGCAAAGCTTCTTCCTCATAAGCTCTCACCTCGTCTCATCATCCATCTTTTCCTTGCCCTTGCACTCTCTCTGGAATGGCTTCCTGTCTCGGTCTCTCTGTGGTACGAAGGGTTTGGAAAAGGGTTTAGTCTTTGGCATTGAGTTTGCCAAATCTCGAGTGTGTAAGATAGCATCCTGCAAGGTGTGAGGCCTGTATACCTTCACCCAACCTATCAAGGGTTCTGTGAGCCCCTCGGTGAACAACATAATCAATCTGGGCTCTGAGATATCCATCAATGCCACTGCTATCTGTTGAAACTTCGTGATGAATGCCTTTGCTGTGCCACTTTGTCTCAACTGGGCTAGATCCCTGAAATGGATCTAGATCCCTTCTATCAAACCTGTCCATGAGTGTCTCTGTGAACTCCCTATAGGAAGTGATGTGACTGTGACCCAATGCCACAAGTCCATGATGCCACCACTTGTGTGCCTCACCCTCCAAGTGTAGGGTAGTGAAACTGATGGCCTCTGTCTCGATCATCTGGTTGAGCTTGTAGTACGTGCCTAGCATTTGTACCCAAGCTCTGACAGTGCATTTGGACGATTTGTCAAAAGAAGGTATGGTGAGTTTACCAACTTTCCGGATGAAATCTGGGTTATGTCTCTGCAGTTGTTGCTATCCTCCTCTCTGAGGCTCTCTGGGGCGGTTCTTGAGTCTTAGTCCACAGTACTCAACCAGGGTCATTTCCTGATGGAAGTCACAGCCCAATGTTGCATACTCCCTCCTGTACTCTGCAATGTATGTTGCCTGAGTGGGCGGCCTCTATGCTATCGGCTGTTGTGCTGCTACTGGGGGTGGCCTCTGGAAACTGGGGAACAATGGCCTGGGAATCCTACTCGAAGAGGAGTATGTGCGAGTAGGTGACTGGGGTCTACTGCCTGCCCCCACATTCCCCTGCGCTGCATGTGGGGCTTGTGTTCTCGGGGTGCCCACTATATGCCAAAGGCTGAGTCATGGCTTGCTGACTGACTACCAGATTGTTGAGTACCTACATGAAGGTTGCCTCTGGTTCCATGGGGGCCTTGCCACCGCCCTCTGGTCTCTCATATATGTCTCCTAACATCCTCTTTGCCTCACGATCAACCTCATGCTCTGCCCTTCTCTCTGCTTCCCTGTGTGCCTCTTCCTCTTCCTCTGAACTAAGAGGAAAAGGGGGGAAATCCGATCTTGGTCTCCTCTCCTTGTGTCTGTTGTAAGTGACGTACTCGTCACCTACGTGCTCACGACCCTCTGGTTCACCTGCTGAACTCATCGTCTTTAGTCACAGGCTGGCAGGACTAAAGCTCTAATACCACTGTAATATCCCAGATCTGGCTAGTCTAGGAAATGTTGCTAATCTGCTATGTTTGTTGTTTGATCTAATACACTGGGGGTTTTTGGATGCGTTTAAGCTGCGGGTTTTTACATGCTTGGTGTTTTTTGCATGTGTGTGTAGATAAATAAGTGTTTAGATCATATGAACAAGCATATAGATAGTAAATGACACAAAAGACTGCAAACCATATATTATGATATTTCTGCGGTTTACAATGTCGTATGTGGCCGAGGAAAATAAATCTCTTGGCTAGATCAGTGACAAAAGGATCTTAGTTGGAATACAATAAGAAAACTAAAACAATAGTACCCGGTAATACAAGAATGATGTTGGATCAATGGATGAGCTATAAGATCTATTGCAAGCTACGACAACTCATACGGCAACTGCTGGAAGACTGGAAAGTTTGCCCTAGTGGCTAAACTCCTCAGATCCGCCTAGAAACTGTCTCAAACAGTGCGTCGTACTCTTTCACTCAGTCCTGGTGACTAACAGATTGACAATCGACCTTCTGTTGATATGTCTGGACCTCGGATGGATTCCTCTGGGGAAATGTGCTCCCTCTGCTGCTGGAAACTGTGCCCTAGTGATTCCCCTGTCAGAATCGACTGATAAGGGTCTCAAATTGAGCGCCCTAGGCTCCTCGGAAATGGGTCGGAAGGATTTCCCTGGATCTGATCTGATGATCTCTCGGGAATGCCAAATGTGTCCTCAACTCTCGCACCCTCAATGGCAGAGAAATGCGCCCAAAATGATTTCTTCGTCGAAATCTGATGAGAAATTCGGTAATAGAAGTGTCATGCCCTCCTCTCAACTGGGTCAGAGGGGAATCCCTGGATTCTCCTTGGTTGGGACAAGTCGACTCAACTGATGCTCAAAAGTTGTGCCCTCTCCCTGGACAAGTGCGCCCTCACTGCTACAATTGGATAACTGTTGTTGAAGTACGATGGAAGATCTGGGTGATCTTCCTAGTGACTAGGGTGTGTCTCTCAACACCAAAATCAACTTCTGGGTGTCTTTCTCCTAGAATCCACAAGCTCTCTCCTGAGATGCGCCTCTCTCCTCAACTGACAAGTCAAATTCTTCATAATGATGAATTAGGTCGCTTTACCTTCTCTTATAGCTTCCCAAAACCCTAATTCAATGTTGACTCTATTTTTAGCTCAGTTGTTCTATTTTAAGCTCACTTTGGCTTAAAAGCACTTTTAGTCACTTTTATCTCAATGTTAGTTTCGAATTATAACACCCTCGGCTGAAGTGACCTTTAGTAACCTTGTTTACCCCTATATGGCCCTGGCTACAGTCTAACGGGGTTGTTTATACTATTAAGCCTCCTCTCTAGAGCTCCTATTCGGAAAGGGACATTACAAAAAATCAGAAAATTGCTTAATGAAGGGGGATATTTTCTTGTGTTAGATCCAGATTCTTTAGATAGCAATTTTTAGATAAAAATCAGATCTAAACCTTTCTATGCATGCAATAAAAGGAACTAAATATTTAGCTTTAGAAACTAGATCCAAATTGCTTGCATGTAAATGTAAAGTAACAAGGAATTGTAGCTTAAAGAGAGGGAGAAAAGGAACAAGCTTGTGCTTAGAATATCTTGGGCAATGGAGTCCTTCTTTGATGAATTGAGGAGAGATCTTCTTCAAATGACTTGGAAGAATGGAAGATTCAAGCTAGATCATCCACTATTCCAAGTTGAGGCATCAACTACTTCAAACACTTGCAAATAAGAGGGTTAGAAGATGGTATCACCTACAAAAGAGACTTCAACACACAATAGGTTAAACCAAACAAATATTGCATCTCAAAATCTCTAAAATAGATGTATAGTAAGATCACTAATAAAAGTAGCTTAGCAATCCTACCCTAATGAGTAATAGTACTCCTATAAGGCCAACATAAACCACAATACATAAGAAAATGAAATAGAATAGTACCACCTCATGTATATATGCATCCACACACTTGACAATCCACCACTTTGACCTCCAAAGTCTTCTTTTATTCCAATAAACAAAAGGTATTACAATGATTACAACACAAGCCTCGAATCCCCAAGCTCCAACTAACTCAATGAAAGGGGGTCGACCTTGCTTTATAGCATAATGGGTGAAATAAACAATGCTAGGACGTGAGCTCTAAGAGAGAGTGTGCATGAGCTAAGTGAGGTGCGCATGGCATGAGTGAGGGAGATGTGGAGTGAGTGGTAGGTGGTGTGGAGTGGGTTTGCAACCACTCCATCTTGCAAGGCATGTGGAAAGGCCACATCACCAAGGTAGGTGGGAGAGAGATGCAAGTTACTTCTTGGGATTAGCGCCCCCTCTTGCAAGTACGCCTCACTTCATTGGGATCTTCACCAGATATCACCTCATCCAATCAAGTTGCCTTCACTAGGAGAGGAGTTGCCAACTCACTTTTTGACTCTAGACAAAGGGAAAACATGTCCCCGACATGTTTCCCTATTAATAACATGCCGATTTTATTTGATATTTTATGTCTTTTTTACCTTTTTGAGAGAAAAAATCATGTTTAAGTGATTAAAATCACTTTTTTGCCTCAACAAAGATGAGATAAGGGTTTAGGAGGTGCTCTGGGTTAGAAAACGAGCACCAACATGGCATATAACAACATCTTATGCCTCTTTTAAGACTTTTTTGTCTTTTACAATTAAAATTACCCGTTTTGCGGGAAACTTTTATTAACTGAAAAAATAAAAAATTCCTAGGGGGGGCATAGCACATTTCCATGAGACTCTAGGAGAATGTTAGGCATGGTAATATACATTAGACACTAGGTTTAGAAGACCATTCCAAGGCATGACCATGAGTGTATACTCCAGTCTCCAGCTTGGATGAATTGAGTGAAAAAACTCGAAAATTATAAGTCGCTTGAAGCAACAATATATAATTAACAAGTTTAAAAAACACTCTAGAGTAATAACTCATGTCCAGGTCTTAGGTGGCTAAACCTTTTACAAAACTCATCGTGCAACACCTCTTATTACAATTCCCCGTAGGGTATGGAAATGTGGTATAAAGCTGAAAAACAGGGCCCTGGTGGCCGGCTGGACTTTTGAACTTTGAATTTTGAGCAAGGATTTGTTCAATCTTTGGCGGCTCACTGGAAGTCCATCCTAGTGCAACTTGGTGGATAACAGGAGGAAGCCGAGTTATATGTTTGGAATTTGCAGCAGGTCCAATTATTTGTGAAGACCATATTTCTAGAGGAAGAGGCCGAGTTAGTTTTTTACAGGTCATATTGCTTGAGGGAGGCCGAGTTCAGCTGGAAGAATGAGTTCTCTTATGCAGGTTGAGCTCCTTTGAAAGAGTCTGAGTCATCTTTGTTGAGGGCCGAGTTTTCCTTGTGGGAATTCAGATCCTTTTGTGTGGACCTGTTATAGCGCAAACTGTCAGTTGGGCAAAGCCCGACCCAATCCACAAGATGACGATAATGATGGGAGAGTTTACCCACTGTCACCTGAGATAAACCCTCCCCTCTTTTTAGTGAAGGAAGAATCCAACACAAGGGTGGAGTCTCGGATGACCCTAGGGGGAAATGAGACGAAAAGTGAGACGATGGAAGTGATGCTCCTATAGGTCAAGTTGCTAAGTGAGGAGTGGCTTGATAATGAGTCTCGGGATGGTCTATGGTTGCCAAATGCTTGAGTACCTGCGGAAGATGATTGTACCTGCCCGAGACACAAGAAAAGACGAGTATACAAGCTTAAGGTTAAGTGGACAAGCAAGTTAAGCTTGTTGTCCCTATTTGCAGCAGTCAACAAAGATATATATCAGCAAGTAAATGATTGTTAAGGCTGCTAACAAGATGCTAAAACTCAGGTAAATGATGCAAGAGATAAGCTAGCAATCACTAGTATAACTCAAGTATGAAAGCATAAGACTTTAGCAACAAACTATGGCTGTTATAAACAAGTATTGCAGAGATATTTTATCAGCCTTATGGCTGTAGAAAACTATTGCTACAGAAGAAAATTTCTACCCACAAAACAAGCAAGTAAACCACCCAAAAAGTGCGTTGAGGCTAGTAGATTATAGGGGCAATTTATTAGCAACTTTTGACGGTTGAAATGTGAGTTATAATCAAGAAGAGAGTAATTTGTTGCAACCTTAATGGCTATAGCTTTTTATTGAGTTATAGCTCTAAGAAGACTAAGCAAAGCAAGACGCCCTAGAGGCCTTAGCAACCTCAAAGCATCAAGAAAAGATTCCAACTTAAACAAGATCAATATCTCTCTAAATCACGTTTACCAATGCAAACAATTTATTTACCCAATGCAAACTTCAGATTAGTGCCTTTAAAATTTGGGTGAATGGAGTCTTGAAAGTATGAGTTAGATCCACAATGTCCCTAGGGGTGTAAATCCTCTTACTTCCTAGGGCATGCAAATCAAACTAAGGTAAATCTAGGAGGATGTACACCCTTGTACTCCTCCTAGCAACCTTGCCAAAAATGACTTATCAAATTGCAAATAACATGAACCTTGGTGGAGGGTGTATCCTCTTATACTCCAACTAGTAGAAAACACCAACACATGCATAAATTTCCTTACCAATTCCACAATAGCAAAGACCAAACCCTAGTTTACCAAGTAATGTCCATCCATAAGCAATAGAAGAAGTCTCCAAGAGGTGCGCACCACCTTCGCTCAACAATTCACCAAGAGAGATCACCAAAAATCATTTGCACAAGAGAGAGATATCCAAATTGCCCAAGCAGCGTGCAAATTTCAGCCACAATAGTCTTCTCACAATGGGAGAGCTATGATAAAATGACAAGAGTTTGATCTTTATTTATACAAATCCTCCTAAAAGTGTTTGTCCGCTTAATTTTAGGGTAACCACAAAGTAAGGGATCAACAACCCTTAGTTCGCCCCTTTACATCATCAAATTCAAATTTAACTTTAAAAAATGCACATAAGAAACCCTAATGTGATGTCATCCCTCTTCTAGGTGACGTTTTGGCACTTTTTGCAAGTTGTTGGAGTTGAGGATTTAAGTCGTTGGGCCTTCTAGGGCCTCCCTCTCATGTGATAGGGTTTCCTCCTTCAAGCCATGCCTCCTCTCATTAAAACATGCCAAGTGTCCATCATCAATAACTCCACCAAAACCCTAGTCCTAGGGTGACGTCAAGCTCCTCAAGTGTTATGTTTTGGCCTCAAGAGAAAAACATTGGGCTGGCAATGGGCTAGGATAGATCCTCCAAGGTGTCTCTCAGGCCTCCAAAGGCTACTATCATCGTCCGGTGCGAGGGCCATGGTATCCATCCTGTGGGCTTCATGCCCCAAGGAAGCCCAAGCTAGGCTTGTTCTTCCAAACTTGTCCACAAAGCAAGGTCCTGCAAAGACAATGAATACGTCCTTCAAGGATCTCAAGTCAGATGCATCATGATAAGTAAATCAAGTCAATAAAAGAGCCATCTAAGAATGTGCATCAAAAATCACCTCATCAAACTAAACAAGTGCTCAAAGACCCTATGCAATTTGCCAAGTTTAGGTATGGGAGGGTTGACAAGGTGACCTATTGGGTGAATCGTACCTCAATTTTAGGAGTGTTTCCCAAGTGGACCCCTCTCTAGGTCATGTGGAGAAGGTGACATGGATGGGGGAAAAACCTCTGGCCATGGTGTTCATGACATACAAGGGATCGTAGTGTCTCATTTATGGGTGGCTTTGTAGAGGGTGTGTTGCACCTTCATTTTCAATGCATCCTTTTTCCAAGCCCTTTTATTGCCATTAAGTAATTAAGGTCCAAACACTAGGTACTCCCTAGGGTTAATCGATTAGCTTGGGGGGCAGTACCAAAGTGTCGCTTGAAGGGAGTACACATGGTGCCATGGGGGTATAGTCTAGCTTGCAACGCACCTTGTGTAAATCCCTCAACAAGTGGGACATTTATATTATGTGTTTTCTTTTCCACGTCTTTGATTTTTTAGGAGTAACGATTCATTGTTCTCAAGACCTCTTTGGGCGGGCATCTAGAAGGTGCATTATTAAGCTTTTATCTTTTTCCAGCTATCTCCCCTCTGGGCCTTCAGCCCCATCTTCCCATGAAATAAGAGACAATCCCTTTTTGGGTCAGTATACTCGAAAATCCCAAAAGGTAAGGAGATGAGGGGATGGAGTGTGGAAAGTGACAAGTATGGTCGGGAATGGCACGATGACTCGTCAAGAGGACACCCAATAGCAAATCTATCCCTAAGGGTGACCACTTACTAGGGCGCAATGTCAACCACCAAGGTGAAACAAGGCAAAGAGCATAATTTCCAAGCAGACGTTACATAATCAAAAGCAATTTTAAATGCAACAAAACTCAAATGCTTCAAATATTGAAATGATACTCACCATAATACCTGGCTTGTACCTCATGGAGCAAGACCCAATGTCTTCCGGAAGCAAGCTGATGTAGTGGATATGCTCATAATGAACCTGAGATATGTGGTGGTGAAGCAGGCCTCTATCTATGCAAGTGGACACTGCTGGTCAAGATGTCTCTTGGTACTCCATTTCTACAACTTGAGGGCCTCGAGACATCATCTCCTTAGTTATCCCTAGGAATTGGGGATAGCAGGGTTGAGTCATTACATCAGCTGTTGATTATTCCTTGATAGGGGGTCAAATTCTCAATGGACAGATTGAATCTTCTCGAAGGGTTCGATCTCTCCTCTGTGGGGGCCTAGATTTGTTGTGAGAGGGCCGTGTTACCCATTGGGCAACAAATTTACTTGTGGAGAGGCCAATCTGTGAGGATAGGGTCAAATTTCCTTGTGTGTGGAAGCCAAGTTATGGATGGGAGTGAGTTTTTCTAGCTGCAGCAGAGTTTCTTGTGAAAAAGGGCCGAAATCTTGAAGGAGAAGGGTCGTATTCCTTTTTTGGAGGTCGTGCGGGCCTGTAGAGGCCATTTCCTCATTGCTGGCAACTTAGGAGAGGTCGATCCAGTCCACACAGCAGCCTACAGCACTATATTTCTCTTGTACTCTCAGACTTGTACAAGCTTATGTAATGAAGTCAGAAACATAATAAAATCAACTCTCTTTGTGGTGTTCATTTGTTGTTTGGCAAATTTACTTTAGTGCACTCTTGCTGTTATCAATTGTTTGCATTATTCACATTTCATTTGGCACCCAAACTCTCATTTATCCATTGAAAAACAACATTGAAACTAAAACCAGCAAGCACACAAATATATCCACAATAGTTAAGGGTTTATTGTGGTCTTGAGTATATCAACAAAGTGTTTGACAAAAGCCCTATACCAGCAATAAACTTACAGCAGTCAAAAAGGATGGTTTTGTAGAAATAACTCAGACAAGCACTTAGCCAACAAACAGATTTCAACCTCCGATAAAGACTTCAGTAAATTACTGTACTTTGTGAGCAAAAACACAGAATGACTAACAACTGGAAAATATAGCAACGGAAATATAAATGAACAGCAAACCCATTCACAATTTCACACATTTAACTCTGAAAATTTATGGGCAATACCCCTGGAAAAACCTACAAGGGGAAAATCAGTGAAGGAGATTCTTCTTATTGAGCTCTTAGGAAAAAATTCTAAGTTTACTGTTAGAATTAGGGAAAGAAGACAGAAAATAAACTTTTTCAATTTTTCTGTTAGTTACATCAGCAAGAGCATAAAAATCTAAATAAAACTCAGAACAGAAATGTAGTAAGACAGTAGATGAATTTCTGAGTTAGATCTGAACAGTAGATTTATTTCTGAATGAGCAAAACAACCAGATCTAAACTGTAGATGAATTTCTGAGTTAGATCTAACAGTAGATTTATTTCTGAATGAGCAAAACAACCAGATCTAAACTGTAGATGAATTTCTGATCTAGCAAAACAAATAGATCTGAACAGTAGAGTTATTTCTGAGCAAATAAAACAAATGATCCATTGAAATACTTCTTAGCAATTAGATCTGAACCATAGAGCTTATTCCTGAGTATGCTAATCAATAGATCAGAACATAAACAATAGATCTGAGTATAAGCAATGAAATAAAACTGAAGTAGCAACTTACCTCTTGAAGACTTACCTCTGTGATGAAGAAGAGCATGACACATATGAGAGATGATAGACCACTGTTGTTATGCTCAGATAAGTCTAGGAGTCATGGATCTACCTCAAAGGGTTAGATCTCTATCAAGAGAATGTAGGACAGTCAAGCCACCAAAGAGAAACCTCACACAAAACAACAAAAACCCCACACTGAAAAATCTGAAAGCAAAACATTGTTCAAGCCACACATAGTAAGAGATCTGCAAGAAGAAAGGGTGTTGGATGTTCTAGATCAGGACCAAAGGTGGACGAAAGGCTATAATGAAGTTCTAGTAACCCAACAAGGGTGTCGCGGCCCTCAAGGTTCCAGTTCTGCTCAAGGAGGGGACGACAACCTCAAGAAGGGTTTCACTTGCTTTAGGAGAGGGCCGGCTGTATTAGACTGGCAGCAGAGGAGAGGGCGACAGCTTTAAACACTTGCAACAGTAATCAAATGAACCCTCAACACAACAACCCTTAGCACAGTAAAGGATACCTGGCAGCAGCAAAGAAAAGACCTTCAACACAACAAAAACAAATGGACCTGTCAACAACAATCAAATGAAGGCTGATCTGAACTGTCAAAGGAGGCCACAACACGCATAGAAGATCTCAGAGCAATCCACCACACTTGGGAGAGAAGAGAATGAGTGAGTGTAAAAGTGAAGGGGGAAGGGTTTATATTTATAGTTTTAGGCTAGGGCTAGGCTTATAAAAATATAATTAAAATAACATATTTAATTAATATAAATATTAATTTTATATGTTATAATTAAACATTAATTAATATTTTTCTTATTAAGCCCTAAAAAAAAAATACAAACCCCAATCAAACCCAAACTCAAAAAAACAAAAGGTAAAGAACAAAAAAGGGGTTTAGGAGAGGTTTTCTTAATGGCAACACATGTCCATATAATTCTCAAGGTGACCAATTAACTTTATCATCACTGCATAGGGTTTACATCCCACAATGTGGTCATGCTCATCTTCATAATCTCTCCTAGGTCCTGTGGACCATCCTAAGAGAGAGAGAGAGGATCCCACACCATCATATCTTGGCATTACACCAAGATCTCCCTGATCAAAGACCAGGTTGCCCCAGAACATATCTGGGGTCTTATCCATCAAGGTACAAGACCAAGGATCAACCCATGCTTTAGGCATGGGTACCCTAGAACATATCCAGGGGCCCTAGACATATCTAGGGACTTATACTGCTTGGTCCCAGATCAAGAACCCTAGTCAACTACTGGGGGCCCTCATAGGGGTCTTTTGCCATGGCTCTAACTGCTTGATCCTAGACCAAGAACCCCAAGAGTGTACTGGGGGGCCCTAGTTCTCAACTAGGGTCTTATGCCATCCTCCAGGGAGAATGGCTCTTGCAGCTGCATTAAATTCAACATTTACGACGACAACAGATTCAACATTAAATACAATTGTACTTATTTCAAGTACACAGTCCAACTCCTAGAAATTCATGCCCAAAACAACACCTCGTTTTCTATGCAACAAGAACAGTCAACCCATTAAATTCTGTAACAGCACCTTCAAATCCGAACCCAACTTCTGTACTTTAGGTATGGACAGTATGGATTTACCCACTACAGATGCCTCGAAATCCGTGCAGCTGTCTAAAAATCAGCAACCAAAAATTGCCTCAATTTATGTGTAGAAGTACTCTGTATGAACAGTCTTAAACGGTTGTACGGTCTTTTTAATGCCTTGTTGTACAGACTAATTCAATGGATGAATCTTTCCTCGGGATATGTGCCCCCTCTCCTTGGGAAGCGTGCTTATCCCTCTTTGTTGTAATTCTTTTTCTCTAGCTCAATCATCCTCTCTTGGAAATTGTGACCCTTCAACTTCCAATCAAGCTCTACTTGGGAAATGTGCACCCCACCTCTCTTCTAGTGCTCCTTTTATTACTTATTAATGAGTAACTTCCCTAAGCCTTGGGTTTCCAATGAGATAGATAGTTAAGATTAAATCTTTCCCTAATGAGATCAATGGTTGTAACTTAATCATCCGTTGAGTTCACTTAAATCGCTTAAGTGACCCACACTTCATAAAGTCACTTTTACCCATTAAATATTAAAAGGCTCAACTTTACTTTATAAAATCATTTTATAAAGTCACTAGAGAAGAAACATTTGCTCGATCTCTTCTACATGTTGAGCGTCGACAATGCAGAAGTACCTCCGAGATACAAAATCTAACACTCCCTCTTAGCGAGGGAGGTACTTATGGAGCCTCCACCTGGATCTGTTTCCAACCTCATCCTATCCTCCACTGTTGTAGTTTCTCCCACTGCACTGGAAGCCTCTGCTCCCTCTGAACTCGAAGCATCTCCAACTAACTACACTGAACTCTGATCAAGAGACCTACTCATACAAGGTCCTCTCTCTGAAGCCTCATCACTATCAGATTCAGGCTCCAGCCACCCACTGGATCCAACTACAGGCTGACCAAGCACTTTGTACAATCTCTCTGATCCGACACCAAGCAACACACTTGGGTCAGAAGAGATTCTCTATGGATATAGATACGCCAGTCTATGAGAGAACACAATCCCACATCCATCTATCTCAAAAGACGGCACAGAGAGCAAGTTCATCGACAATTCAAGAACATATAATACCACGACCAACTCCAGATACCCTCCCTCCACAACTAAAACATGTCTACAGTCCGGTGCTAACCCCACACCCCACAGCTGCCTGAGCCGATCTCTGAAAAACTGCGGAATACAGGCCTCAACCCCATCATGTGCAGAGAGGCCCCACTATCCAAGAACCATGCAAGAGTGCATGTACACTGTAGGCACCCAATGCCTTCAAGACACACCATCAAGGAAAACTTCTTCTTGAACTTTTTCGTGAACTCAACAACCTCAATTGATTTTGATACCTTTGGCTCCTACCTCTTCTTCTTCTTGTTTGGACATTGGTCTGCATAATGTCCCAACTCATGGCATGCATAGCATCTCACCGTGCTCATGTCCTTCTTCCTGCCATGAGAAGACTTCTTGTCCTTCTTCTTTGCTGCTACAAGGGCAACATTCTCGTCACCCTTTGACTGTTTTCTACAAAGAGCCTCCTCACAAGTCTCTTCTTGTATGAAGTCATCCCACAATCTCTTCCAGTTGAGACGGTTCTCCCTGGAGATAACACCTTTAACAAAGGTGTTCCACTTCTCTAAAAAACCATTCAGAGCAGTCCTAACCATTTCTCCATCCGATATAACCTCTCCAACTGTGCCAAGTTCATCACAAACTTGAGTGATTCTGTTGAGATATGAGGACATTTTTTCAGTCTCGGTCATCTTTATGTTTCTCAGCTTCTCTCTCAATACCATCTTCGGATTCTCATTGGAACTTTGGTATAGTTTGGTCAAAGATGCCCACATCTTGGAGGCATTTTCTTTTTCAACAACATGGGGAAAAGCATGGTCCTTGATTGCATCAAGAATAATCCTCTTGGCCTTCACGTTCTTGTTAAATTTGGCAGTGTTATCCCCACTTTTTAGGGATAACTAGGAGATCATGTCTCGAGGCCCACAGGTCCTAGACATGGAGTACCGAGAGAAGGATTGACTTGAGCATGGCCCTGGAGGGCCCACCTTTTCTTCTTCCATCATCTTTTGTCTTGACATCAACAACACCATCCATCACCATCGGATTGGTCCTATATCAGAGGAGGTTCTTGCTCCATGAGGTAATTGGTCCAGGTATCATGGTATGTGTCACTTTTGATCATTGAAACCTTTAAATATATGCATCTGATTCCTCTTATCTCTAACGACTGCTTGGATCTTACATTTGCTCACTTGACCATGTTTGGGGGGTTTGACAGGGTGCCCTAG